>CM051014.1:28064779-28072279 GCA_027704905.1 Muraenolepis orangiensis | reverse complement strand
ATCCTCTGATCAATAAACATTAATAGTATCAATAATGCCTCTTCAACATGGGAGGAATAGTTATATGACGTGGATCATCTCACACAGCCAAAATATGGCCTGGGGAAACGTTGTCATGCACAATGTTTGGCTAACAATACCTCAAGCCAGCCACAGAGTTAGCTTGTTACAGCAGCCCAGTGACTCTTGGTTCAGTTCTCTAGTGTTAAACATATTTGGTTCAAGATGTGATGACGGCCCACTGGACCACTTTGTTTTTCTCTGTCTGTTGAGCTTGATGGCAAAGTACAACTATTCGCTATTTACTATTAAGCATGGATCATCATGAAGTGTCGTGAAGTGATTCATTCAGGAGCAGGTATAGGGGGTAGGTGTCTTGCTCTAAGATGCCTACAGGTAGACTGCGGACATGGGGGGTCGAACCTAGGACTTTTGGCTGGGAGTCGAGCCCCCCCCCCTCTCCCCTTATACTATTACCACTAGCAGTAGGATGGAGAGTGGTCGACATCATCCCGACTTTTTGCCCCCCGAATTGACTGTGTTGTGGTTTGTTTTGTCAGGTGGAACCGGAGACCATGGCGGTGATCAAGTGGATGCAGAACTACAACTTTGTGCTGTCAGCCAACCTCCATGGTGGCGCCGTAGTGGCCAACTACCCCTTCGACAAGTCCAGAGATCCGCGCATCCGGGGAAGGGTCACCTACGCCGCCTCTCCCGATGACAAGATCTTTAAAAAGGTACTGCCCCCCGTTAGGCCTACTGGTTCAAAAATATACCGCAGAACCTTTCACCGTGGCACTGGTTGAAATTGTGCATGGGAGTAGTTCTTCCGATTTCTAATCTTCGGATCTTGTTATGTCAAATGTGTGACTATTCAGACTAACGTCTCACTAGACTTCAATTGCAATCTGAATCTGAATCAAACTCGAAGTCTAAACTGGAACCTAAATCTGAACCTGAATCTTACTCTGAATCTGGATTTAACTCTAAATCTGGATCTAACTGTGACTCTAAAACTAATTCTGAACCTAAATTGGAATCTAAATCAGAATTGAATACTCAACCTACATTTAAATCTGAATCAGATTCTAACTCTGATTCTAATCCTGAATCTGAATAGCGTTGAATCTAAATGTATATGTGAATCTAATTCTGAATCTAAAAACTAAGTCTAAAACTGAATCTTAATCACAATCTAAACACCGACTCTAAATCTCAATCCGAATCTGTTCTCCACGTGGACGGCAGTTGGCCCGGACCTACTCGTACGCCCACAGCTGGATGCACGAGGGCTGGAACTGCGGAGACTACTTTGAGGAAGGGATCACCAATGGGGCAGGCTGGTACTCTCTGTCCAAAGGTAAGGACCGCCTCCCCCCCTCTCCCCCGCCTCCCCCCCTCTCCCCCTCCTCCCCTCTCCCCCGCCTCCCCCCCTCTCCCCCTCCTCCCCTCCGGCCCTCAAGCAGCCAGCTCTCCGAGCCAAGAACAACAAAGATGTCAGAAACATGGAGCCTTTTTCCACCCACCCCCATTTTTTCTGAAGCACAAACTCTCTTTACTCTGCTTATTGCGGCTGCTCCGCAGGATTTGGTTTTTCATTTCCCTCTTTTTTTTTCTCTGGCTAAAATCTCCCCCCCCCACCACTTTCTATACGTTATGTGTCTGAATTCCAGAAATACCTAGGAGAACATATGACTTCATGACTTGTATTGGGTGTCGGGTGCAGACATTGAGCAACAATGTACTACACAGCCAGCCAACAACAATCTATGTGCAAATGACACCAGCAACCCTGAAAATCTATTTGCATATACACAGCACTACTGCGTATACAGGAGAGCTCAGTCTGTTGGGACTGGTTGGCTTGTGAACCGGAAGGTCGCCGGTTCAAGCCCCTGAAAATCACCTGGGCACTGCCCTTGAGCAAGGCACCAGACCTCTCCACTGTTCCCCGGGTGCTGTATATATAAATAGCTGCCCACTGCTGGTAATACTAGGATGGGTTAAAAGCACAGAGAAATTCATTCCACTGCCTGTGTGTACATGTGACCAATAGAGAGGATTCAATTCTCCAGATTTAGTTTTTAGTCATAGTACTCCTGCATATCCATAGTATGACTGAGTACTCCTGCATATCCATAGTATGACTGTGTACACAGTATAGACAGCAGAGCACATGAGAAGACAGCTACACAGACGCCCAGTACTGACCTAGCTAACTGTTACCCAACCCGTTTAATCTTTCTAGGAGCTCTTTGCACCCTTGGGCCCACGCTGGGTGGGTGTAGGCCGGGCCCCATGGGACTCTGAGCCTTGATTAAGTCTTGATAACACTCCTGACACGTCTGAGTGAAGATTGTATCTGTAGTGCTGTGATACTGAGGTTCACCTCTTCAGTGTCTGGAGGTTTCATGCTGCTTTTTCCATGTTGTATTGGCTTTGATTTCAAGCATCGGCATTGAATGTCTTGAAGGTCTCTTGGTGGGCTGTTTCTATTTAAATCTAGTGATGGTTGTTAATCATACGGAGGGAGGAAATGGGGAGTAAGCATTCCATTGTACTAAAAATCCTGAATCTTGAATCTTAGTAGCGCTAAAATCCAAGGTGCAGTGGTAAGGGTGATATTCGGGGCAGGATAGCGGCATGGGGATGTAATGATTGAGATGCAGTTTGTCCAATGTTTTGCATGAAGGGCTTAAGTTGTGGCCTACATGACTGATCAATGGTGGCACGGGAGAAGGCGGGACATAAGGACAATTTTCAAAGTAATGTAAAGTAATCGGACTGTAGGAGGCAAAACCCGAATCCCAGACATTTTTGTAGATTTAGAAATTCTTTAGGTCCCAAAAATGCCCAGGGAAAAGAGTCTGGGGACTCTATGCAGTGGCAGCGTAGATTGTGTCTTTAAATATGGAATAACCTTCACCACAGTATTCGGTGACAAGATCACAACACAAATTGCTTTAAAATCTCAGAGATGTTAGGAAAAAGTGGCATGACAATCAGGAAGACAACAAAAAGCTTTAAAGATGAATGACCAGCGTGTGTCCGTGACCCTATGCTATACAACTCCCAACTCTGACTTGGCTGGCCTCCAGGGAGGAATCATTTAACATCTCTTGTTTTTCTCTCCCATTCTGATTCATGCGCCCCCCCCCTCCTCCACGCCTACATTCTCTCTGTCGTAGAGACATGTTATGTTTGCTTAACTGCAAACGCGGCCTGGTGCTTGTCCCCGCTCTGCTGGAATAGAGCTCTCTCTGCTGGAATATAGCTCTCTCTGCTGTGTATGAGCTCAACGGCTTAGTTTTTTTTCCTAGGAATCGACTGTATATTTGTTTTCATCTCCTCTGCCTGATTTGACCTCAGTGAGTTTTGTCTCAGAGTCGTCAACATCTCAGCCTTCTCTCAGAGGGCTGTCTCTGTCAGCTGTTGCAGTGTTCATGTTCTTTCGCTGCCCCATCTCTCTCTCTCTCTCTCTCTCTCTCCTCTCTCTCTCTCTCTCTCTCTCTCTCTCTCTCTCTCTCTCTCTCTCTCTCTCTCTCTCTCTCTCTCTCTCTCTCTCTCTCTCTCTCTCTGTGAAATTAAAAGTGTAGATGATGTAATTCAATCCATCCATAGTTTGGGAATGTTTGAGTGATTTCACCACTTCTCTGACTAATGTTTCTGGCATCGGTCCTACTTCTCCTTCCTTGGTTTGTTGTCCCTCCCTGGGTGCCAATTACAGTCAAATGTCAGCAAAAATATAAATATAATGCATTCAGAGACTCTCACAAGAAAAAAAGTAATGATATATGATTAAGCTTCTGTGAAATCTGCCGATCTTTGTGAGATGTTACAAACCTCTGCAACCAGTCCATTATCAGTGAACCACAATGTGTGGACCTCTTACTGAAATAAGTTATGATGTGTGTGTGTGCGTGTGTATGTGCGTGTGTGTGTGTGTGTGTGTGTGTGTGCGTGTGTATGTGCGTGTGTGTGTGTGTGTGCGTGTTCCAGGCATGCAGGACTTCAACTACCTGTCAAGCAACTGCTTCGAGATCACCCTGGAGCTGAGCTGTGACAAGTTCCCCTCGGAGTCCGCCCTGCCCCGGGAGTGGCTGGGGAACCGGGAGGCCCTTATATCCTACATAGAGCAGGTACACGTGCACACACACACACACACACACACACACACACACACACACACACACACACAGCCAAAAGGTGACCCTGAGGTCCAATGAGTGCATGTGTGTTTAGCATGCCTGTGTGTGTCAAACAAGAAGAAACCAACTCAAGACTAATTAAAGAAAGCAGAAAGGAGGACAAACATGATGTCCAGGGCCCAGAGAGAGAGAGAGAGAGAGAGAGAGAGATGCTGTGTTCCAATTGGTCCACTTGTGTCCTATATAGTGCACTATTTAAAGGGTGTCACTGTGTAGTGTAGTGCACTGCTGAGTTCCCACAATGCACCATCAAATAAGTCTAAAATCAAAATATGGAGGATTGAATCCTCTTTATTGGTCACATGTATGTACACACACACACACACACACACACACACACACACACACACACACACACACACACACACACACACACACACACACACACACACACACACACACCACACACACACACACACACACACACACACACACACACACACACACACACACACACACACACACACACACACAGTGAAATGGGTTTCTCTGCATTTAGCCCATCCTAGTATTAGGAGGAGTGGGCAGCTAATGGGTGGGGAGCAGTGTGAGGGTCTGGTGCCTTGCTAAAGGGCACCGAGGCAGCGCCCAGGAGGCCAACTGGCACCTTCTTTTTCAAGTACCAGTTCTCACTTGTACTTGGTCCGTTTTGGGGACTTGAACCGGCGACCCTCCGGTTCCCAAGCCAAGTCCCAAAAGACTGAGCTACTGCTGCCCCCCATTGTATAACTGATGTGGACTGACTGTATTTCCTTCCACACGAGACACTCAGACATGCCTGCAACACAAATGCAAGGGACGCACACACGCACACACACACACACACACACACACACACACACACACACACACACACACACACACACACACACACACACACACACACACACACACACACACACACACACACACACACACTACCACTCACCCTCTAACCAGCAGCCAAGCGCCTCGCTGACTCCCATCCATGTAAGCTGAGTGTACCTCTGAGGCGTGACGGTACACAGAGACAAAACCTACTTTATTCCTACCTGTCACGGAGCGATGACTGAACACAGCGATACTGCCCGCTAATGGCTTTCTCTATCCACTGAGGAGTAACTGAGCAATGAATCTCTCTCTCTCTCTCTCTCTCTCTCTCTCTCTCTCTCTCTCTCTCTCTCTCTCTCTCTCTCTCTCTGCTGTCCCCTGAGTGACCTGCGTAGAATAAGTTTTTTGTTCCACCACCACACGATATATATATATAAATATGGTACATATATTTATATATATATATATTTTCACACCATTATTACTCTATAACGGCCTCTATATCTTTCTATATCTGTAATGGAGGTCTGCAAGAGTGAAGACCTGCCTTTGCATAGGCAATACTACACATAGAGTTAGTCTAAAGAAGAGTACGTTACGTTCAAACCCTAAATCCAGGGTTTGTCTTCATGTCGTGGAATCCAACCTGATCTGGTCTGAGCTCCTCTGATATGTAGTCTAATGTTTGTTCTTCTGCTGTTTTGTCATCCAGGTGCATCATGGGATCAAAGGCATGGTGTACGACGAGAACAACAATCCCATCGGCAACGCTGAGATCGCCGTGTCTGGGATCAACCATGATGTCACCAGCGGTACGAGCGGGAAGCGGGGGAGGGGTTTATTTAGAAAGTCAGTCACAAACAATGCATCCGTGGAGAAGTTGTGTTACTGCTCTGGTACCGTCCTCGAGTTTGGTCCTGGAGTCAGTCTGGTCCTGGAGTCAGTTTGGTCCTGGAGTCAGTCTGGTCCTGGAGTCAGTCTGGTCCTGGAGTCAGTTTGGTCCTGGAGTCAGTCTGGTCCTGGAGTCAGTCTGGTCCTGGAGTCAGTCTGGTCCTGGAGTCAGTTTGGTCCTGGAGTCAGTTTGGTCCTGGAGTCAGTCTGGTCCTGGAGTCAGTCTGGTCCTGGAGTCAGTTTGGTCCTGGAGTCAGTTTGGTCCTGGAGTCTTGTCTGGTCCTTGAGCCTGGAGTCTGGTCCTGGAGTCTGGTCCTTGAGGAGTCTGGTCCTTGAGTATGACTTCTTGAGACTGGTCCTTCTGGTCCTTGAGTCAGTTTGGTCCTGGGGTCAGTTTGGTCCTGGAGTCTTGTCTGGTCCTTAAGTCTGGTCTGGTCCTTGAGTCTGGTCCTTGAGCCTGGTTTCTTGAGACTGGTCCTTGAGTCTGGTCCTTGAGTCTGTTCCTTGAGTCAGTCTGATCCTGGAGTCTGGTCTGGTCCTTGAGTCTTGTCTGGTCCTTGAGTCTGGTCCTTGAGTCTGGTTTCTTAGGACAAGTCCTTCTGGTCCGTCGGTCAAGGACCAGACTGCCAAAATAAGATCACAAAGTGAGTTGTGTGTGTGTGTGTGTGGTTTCAGGAACGGAGGGAGACTACTACCGTCTCCTGCTCCCAGGGACCTACACCGTGACAGCCTCGGCCCCTGGCTACCACCCCTCCACCAGCACCGTCACCGTGGGGCCCGCAGAGGCCATACAGGTGTGTGTGTGTGTGTGTGTGTGTGTGTGTGTGTGTGTGTGTGGTGTGGGTGTGTGGTGTGGTGGTGTGTGTGTGTGTGTGTGTGTGTGTGTGTGTGTGTGTGTGTGTGTGTGTGTGTGTGTGTGTGTGTGTGTGTGTGTGTGTGTGTGGTGTGTGTGGTGTGTGGGTGGTGTGGGTGGGTGGGTGGGTGGGCTGGACAATATATATATATGTACTGTGTATATTTACATGTAAAGCTTAACACCTTTCTGTCTCTTCTCTCTCCCAGCTCCACTTCTACCTGAAGACGGCACCGAAGCACAACCTGAACATCAAGCATCACCACAGCAAGAAGAACCTGTCTTCCACCAAGCACCCCACAAAGTTGGGCCCCAGATAAGAGGCTAACATTGATCGGGCACACACACACACACACACACACATGCATGTACATGCACACACATACAAACACTGTATATATAAACACCTGTCCTGTCCTCCACCAAGGTCCCTTCAATGACCACAACTGATCCACACACACACACGCACACACGCACACACACACACACACACACACACACACACACACACACACACACACACACACACACACACACACACACACACACACACTCATATATACTGTTCATATACAAACTCAGCATTCATATACATTCTCCTAGATGCTCTTATGAACACCCCCCCCCCCCCCCCCCACACACACACACACACACACACACACACACACACACACACACACACACGTGTCTGCACACCCCTACACTCGAACGCAGTCACACAAAAGTGTGATGACACCT
>CM051014.1:28039779-28059779 GCA_027704905.1 Muraenolepis orangiensis | reverse complement strand
ATTCGTCATCATCCCTGAAGCGGGAGGGACGAGAGGCCAGCAAGCAAGTGTGTGAGTTCATCCCCTCTCCTCCTCTTGGCCACAGTAGATCACGGCGGTCCAGAACAATCGCTGGCTTGTGTGTACCGGGCCAACGCTGCCCTGTGCCCACTGAGGGCCTTTCATCACAAACAACTGGCGAAGGGGGGCAGGGGGGCAATGGACAATAGGACAATAGGACAATAGGACTCAGACCCACACAGCGTCTCTGAATGACCAGCCGCTGTCGACGGCGGACAAAGACCCTTGATTTATACAATACTACTCTGATCTGGAGCCTTCGTAGAGGACAGTGAATTATCCACTGTGTGTGTGTGTGTGGCCAAACCTGGCGTCAATGAAGCCCACCTGTGACATTTGTGACAACACAACTCTCCCACGGGGTCTTCCCGGTCATCGATGAGTAAGAAGTTAACCTCACACTCGTCCAGGTCATTAAATGCTCCCACAATGCCCAGGGGGGAGGGGGGGGAGGTGCTCCTGTGTGCTACAGTGGATCCGGTACACTAGCTTGGCCCTGGTAGACACAGGCTTGTTGAGAATGTGTGTGAGTGTGTGTGTGTGTGAGAGAGAGCGTGTGCTTGTTTTTGTGCATGCTTACAGTGTGCGTGTGTGTGTATGTATGTGATCGTGTATGTGCATGATTACAGTGTGTGTGTGTGTGTGTGTGTGTGTATGTACATGATTACAGTGTGTTTGTATGTGTGTGTGTGTGTGTGTAATTGTGTATGTGCATGATTACAGTGTGTGTGTGTGTGTGTGTGTGTGTGTGTGTGTGTGTGTGTGTGTGTGTGTGTGTGTAGGAATGTAAATGTGTATGTGCATCATGAACTATGTGTGTGTGTTTGTGTGTGTGTGTGTGTGCATGATTACAGTGTGTGTGTGTGTGTGTGTGTGTGTGTGTGTGTGTGTGTGTGTGTGTGTGCATGATTACAGTGTGTGTGTGTGTGTGTGTGTGTGTGTGTGTGTGTGTGTGTGTGTGTGTGTGTGTGTGTGTGTGTGTGTGAGTGTGTGTGTGTGGAGAGCTATGATCTGTTGCCCAGAGTCTGCTGGGTTTGTTCCAATCCCCCCCCCACAAGGAAGAAAATAACGTACTCCATAAAGACTCTAGTGTTACTGTTCATAGGCAAGCCGCTTTGTACACGTGAATGTATGTGAGTGACGTTTGACCACGTAAAGAACGTGTTGCTACATCTCTGGACTCCACTTCCTTCCATTGTCCTGACGGAGATGAGGAAACCCTCTTACTGCTGGCACAGCACATACAGCATGGTACATCACACACACACACACGCACGCACGCACGCACGCACGCACGCACGCACGCACACACACACTGAACATGCACACACACTCATCACACACACACACACACACACACACACACACACACACACACACACAGTGAACATGCTCATACATTTATTACACACACACACACTCTGAACATTCAAACACACACACACACACACACACTGAACATGCACACACACAGAATATGCGCACACACACAGAATATGCGCGCACACACACACACACACATACGCACACGCACGCACACTGAACATGCACACATACACACATCCACACACACACACACACACTGAACACACATGTACGCACATACATAAAGTACACCACACACACTCTCACGCTGAACATGTACACACACAAACACACACACACACGTACTGTGCTACTGCGCACACACACACACACACACACACACACACACACACACACACACACACACACACACACACACTTCACTACTACACTACTACTACTACTACTACTACTACACACACTACACTACAGCATCAGGTGCAACCTCACTTCAGTGAATTACACACGCTAAGGGTGTGACACTTATCGCACACACACACACACACACACACACACACACACACACACTGAACATGCCCACACACTCATCACACACACAACACACACTGAAAATGCACACACACACACACACACACAGTGAACATGCTCATACATTTATTACACACACACACAAACACTCTGAACATTCACACACACTGAACATGCACACACACAGAATATGCGCACACACACACAGAATATGCTGACACACACACACACACACACTGAACATGCACACACACACACACACACACACACACACACACACACACACACACTGAACACACATGTACGCACATACATATACATAAAGTACACCACACACACTCACGCTGAACATGTACACACACAAACACACACACTTACTGCACACACACACACACACACACACACACACACACACACACACACACACACACACACACACACACTGAACATGCTCATACATTTATTACACACTCACATACACAAACACTCTGAACATTCACACACACTGAACATGCACACACACAGAATATGCGCACACACAGAATATGCTGACACACACACACACACACACACACACACACACTGAACATGCACACACACACACACACACACACTGAACACACATGTACGCACATACATAAAGTACACCACACACACTCACGCTGAACATGTACACACACAAACACACACACACACTTACTGTGCTACTGTGCACACACACACACACACACACACACACACACACACACACACACACACACACACACACACACACACACACACACACACACACACACACACACACACACACACACACACACACACACACACACACACACTTGGGAAGGAACTGAAGCATCAGGTGCAACCTCACTTCACTGAATCCCACACGGTAAGGGTGTGACACTTATCACACACACACACACACACACTGAATCCCACACGGTAAGGGTGTGACACTTATCACACACACACACACACACTGAATCCCACACGGTAAGGGTGTGACATCTTTCCACAGGAAAACACAACAGTCCCCCAACAGTCCAAAATATATTTTCACTGCCAAAGGAACACATAACACAAGACAGAGCACGTTGAAGCCCTGCACTGCTGCTGTTTACCACAGTTAGTGGGAGTGTTAGGTTCCATTATTGTAGCATGTATTGATTGTAGCATGTATTGATTGTAGCATGTATTGATTGTAGCATGTATTGATTGTAGCATGTATTGTCACTCACTTCACCTAATCTGGCACGTATTTATTATACGACAGCAATGGAGTCATTAACTGACTCCAGTAGTGTCCCAAAGTGTTTTTACATTTTGCAGATGAGCTCACTTTATAGTATTCTACATTGAACTCCCAGGAGAGGAAGTACAGATTGAGGGAAGGATTTCACTATATAGTCCTCTACATTGAACTAGTAGGGAGTTACTTAAGGGAGTTTTAAGTCAGGCAGTATCCCGGCCAGCCTGTAAACGTGGAGGCGGTCCGTGTTTTATATCCCATGACGCGTTCACGTCGGCCCGGAGAGCAGAGAGAGCACCAACCAACCAGGAGGCCAGTGGTGGTTGACAGCTGACCCCGTCCGGACTGCGGAGATTCAACAGTCCGGAGTCTTCGTTTAAAAAAAAACGGGTCTCGTCGACCGCTAGTATAATATATATATATATATATATAGTAGTAGTCATGGCTTCATCTCTCTCTCGCTAAGGCTGTGATCGCATAATCGATAAAGTTCACAAAAAGAGAGAGAGAGAGAGATCAGCGGCCAGAAGTTGTGGTGTCTGGTTCAAACAGGATTTAACGGTCGATCTCTATACTTTTATACCAAAGAAAACTTAAAGCAGGTAAGAGATGCCCCTGACATGTCTTTTACGTTACTTGTATTAAAGCGATTCGTTTAAGGGTAGTTTTGCTTTTCTGGGTGAATTAGGAAACACACACACAAATCACATTAATTTGACTGATGATGTACAAAAGTATCCCCAACAATGTTCGGCCAACTTTCTATCACTTAAATTCTGAAGCGTCAAGAAGACTATTCCTTTTTTTGTTTATTATTGATTACTGCTTATCACCTTATGCCTCTGAAAAACGGATGGAAGAATGGATGGATGACAGTGAGATGAAGGGCGTAGATCTTCTATTGGACCTGGACCGAGTCCTGGACCGAGTCCTGGACCGAGTCCTGGACCGAGTCCTGGACCGAGTCCTGGACCGAGTCCTGGACCGAGTCCTGGACCGAGTCCTGGACCGAGTCCTGGACCGAGTCCTGGACCGAGTCCTGGACCGAGTCCTGGACCGAGTCCTGGACCGAGTCCTGGACCGAGTCCTGGACCGAGTCCTCCAGCAGCACCGTTCATCCCGGGTGCGCCGTGAATACAAAGTCATCATCCGTCTACCGGTGACAGACGTGATCTGAATGCTTTAGACACGTGTAGAAGTGTCTAGAAGAAGGGATAAGTTGTTCCCTATCTATCCCCATCTAACACCAACGTTCACCTGTCACCTGTCTGAGGGTCCAATGAGTCCATAGGAACCACCACAATACACATACAGACATTGCATTGATTGATGGAAACACTGTCGTTTTTGGAGTAATGTACAAACACTGTTTATGATAGTTTATTTTCTATTCTATTTTGAATCCAATGGCTATGCTTCCCATGAACTTACTGTTTTGTTTGGGGAAGAGATATACTTAGAAGTAGAATGGTTTTACCCATGCTTTTCTAAAGAGGGTTCACCATATGACCCTCCTGTGTATGTGGTGGGAAAGCAGGCAGGTGACAGATAGGGCTCAGACTGCATCAGTCGTCTTATGTGTGTGTAATTCAGATATTTGTTAATTTATTGTTTGAGTTTGGATCTCTGCCTCTCCATCTTCTTGTTATATATTGTATCAGAAGTATTTTGTTTTAACTGAGAGCTAGACAGTTTGTTACTTCAAGCTTTTAATGTAACATAACATCACTTTATACTATATTAGTTAAGAGGAGACAATCGTGGGTATGGTAGGTGTAGCAGTTGTTCTCTTGTATCTTATGTTTGAAATGAATCCATCTTACAGTAAACACAGGGATAGAGAAACTGGGTAGCTTGGTTGCCATAGTAATATATACTATGGACAGTGTAGCTTGATTGCCATAGCAATATACTATGAACAGTGATGCTTGGTTGCCATAGTAACACATTCTATGGACAGTGTAGCTTGGTTGCCATAGTAATAGATACTATGGATGCAGATAGACCTATTGACGGTTCTTTTTAACGTTTGAGCTCGGCAGTGACAACATGTTTGCCGGTATTTGGCCAAACATTCCTGCCCTTGGGCTGGGAATTTATCAGTGCGTTTAAGTGATATAACCAGAAGGAATTCTGCCTCTTACCTTCTTCTGTGCTGTAGTGACTGAAATTGTCTTTCATTGACAAACTATATTGTCTTTCTAGGTTGTTCTCTTATTAACAAAACAATAAGGTCAATTCAGTCAAATGTAGCAACTCTAATATCTCTTATTAAACTTCAAAACAAATCTAAAGTCCAACTACTACTGAAGGAATCCTGTCTGTCTTCACCTCTATTGTCTCCACAACTCTCTATTGCCAGTCCATGTTGTGTCCTTTATGTCTTCCATGTGTGCTTCCTAATTGCTGTATTCCCTCCTGTCTATCCCCATGAGACCATCCTCATCTTGTGGGTTCACATTTCAGTTTCTCGCTGAAGGTCAGTCTGGTCTCCTGTGAAACCAACTTTCAAAACCCAAGTTTAGTTCACACCAGAGCCAAACCAAAGCAAAGCGATCCAAAACATTTAATCTTAAATAGTCCAAATAACGTTGTTAAAAGATAAACATGAATGTGTACTCAAGGCTTTATTCCTAAAGAGATGGAGTAAACAACTTGGTTATTTAATCCGATTGGGTGGATGTAAAGCCACGCCCACGCCCATATGTAGAAAAGCCAACGCTTGACTCAGTATGAACGATGTCCCTCCCCCCTAGCTGGCTGATTGGCCCGTCCACTTTGAGGGTTTTGAAAGTGGGTTACAACCAGAGCGAGTCCAGACTGATCTTCAGCTCAGGTTGGACTTACAATGCTCCCTCATGTCTGGGTTCATGTCGGTACTGTCAGCTCTCAGTTGGGAGCCATCTTGACCTGTAGTCCTGCAGCCAGCAGGAGGGAATGTAACGTCCACCAATCACTCGGCCTGATCCACATGGTTAAAGGTATTAGCATAGTGTATTCAAATGGTTTGTCACCACCAAGGGCTGTTGTTTTGC
Source organism: Muraenolepis orangiensis (assembly GCA_027704905.1). Taxonomy (NCBI): domain Eukaryota; kingdom Metazoa; phylum Chordata; class Actinopteri; order Gadiformes; family Muraenolepididae; genus Muraenolepis; species Muraenolepis orangiensis. The sequence goes on along the minus strand of CM051014.1, from coordinate 28,053,578 downwards.
ATCAGATGGTACTGAGGGCTTGGTTGAGCTAGGCCACCACAATAACCGTTTTATAGACCACTCCATTTGAATGGATACAGATGATTGAAGGTTTTTGACGGTATCAATGTTGGCTTGCTTTGTACCAATACAATATGGGTACTATATGATAATAAACAATTATCAATTCCTCTTTTTTTTTAATGACTTTTGCCGGCTCTCGGGCTGTTGTTCCAACTGTTGTTCTCTGGTCATGTAGCACCAGTTCTCTAGGGCTGTTGTTCCAACTGTTGTTCTCTGGTCATGTAGCACCAGTTCTCTAGGGCTGTTGTTCCAAGTGTTGTTCTCTGGTCACGTAGCACCAGTTCTCTAGGGTTGTTGTTCCAACTGTTGTTCTCTGTAGCACCAATTTCTATATATATATTTTGCGTTTCTTCTGCAAAGCCCTTCTTCTCAGCGGAGAAAGGCTTCTTTAACCTACACTAGGGCTGGGCGATATGGACTTAAAACTATATCACGATATTTCATGGTATTTTTTGCGATAACGATAAATGGCGATAAATGACCAAAATAAAATAAAAATAATCTTAATCCTTACCATCATCAAATACGTATATAATGAACGGGATAATGGGATAATGAACGTAACGCTCATTAATAAGTCGGTAGTCGACTTATTATGATTTACTTCCGCGGAGAAAAAAATTGTTCTCCGAAGTTGAGGCGTTGCTTGGCAACTGGCGCAAACAATTCAGCAATTCTATCAGCAAGTCAGTATTTTCCATCAGGAAAAGTGAACGGGACTACTCGCGGAGTGATATGATGAACGGGACTACTCGTGGAGTGATATGATGAACGGGACTACTCGTGGAGTGATATGATGAACGGGACTACTCGCGGAGTGATATGATGAACGGGACTACTCGTGGAGTGATATGATGAACGGGACTACTCGCGGAGTGATATGATGAACGGGACTACTCGTGGAGTGATATGATGAACAGGACTACTCACAGAGTGATATGATGAACGGGACTACTAGCGGAGTGATATGATGAACGGGACTACTCGTGGAGTGATATGATGAACGGGACGACTCGCGGAGTGATATGATGAACGGGACTACTCGTGGAGTGATATGATGAACGGGACTACTAGCGGAGTGATATGATGAACGGGACTACTTGCGGAGTGATATGATGAACGGGACTACTCGCGGAGTGATATGATGAACGGGACTACTAGCGGAGTGATATGATGAACGGGACTACTCGCGGAGTGATATGATGAACGGGACTACTCGTGGAGTGATATGATGAACGGGACTACTTGCGGAGTGATATGATGAACGGGACTACTCGCGGAGTGATATGATGAACGGGACTACTCGCGGAGTGATATGATGAACGGGACTACTCGTGGAGTGATATGATGAACGGGACTACTCGCGGAGTGATATGATGAACGGGACTACTCGTGGAGTGATATGATGAACGGGACTACTCGCGGAGTGATATGATAGCCATGAATAGAAGCCAATTCCAGTGAAAATGCAAACGCCATTTGACGCCGTTTGTCGCATATGTAAACACGTCATTAATTATCGTCATTACCGCGGTATGACAAAATACTTATCGTGGGGAGGACTTATCGCGATAAACGATACGATATGGCACAGCCCTAACCTACACACACAATCATTTTTGTGTGATTACAATTAATTTTTTTCTTCCGATTAAGGCCTAGTCATTTAGCAGATGCCTTTATGCAAAACAGCTTGCAGTGAATTGACTTTGTCATTGAGGAGTAGGAAGCTCATCATAGAAACCCACATAGACTGCGGACATTGTGGGGATCGAACCCAAGAAGACTCAGTTGGTACTTGGCAGTCTAACCCGCTAAGACGACATTACATTTTCTTCCTCCAGAAGCCGACTCCTCCTTTTGGGAGGGTGGGTGAACTCTGAACTGAGCTGAATTATTGATGATCGGCCGTAGTGTCTTGTGTCACCTTTTAGTGACACCGGATATGAGACAAGCGTGTTACTTTGCAGCACATGTGACACTATACATCTGTGTTATGTTATGTATTCTTGTGTTTGCTGGTGGCTGCATTGGGCAGGATAGTCTACTAGTGGTTAAGGTGTTGGGGTTCACGACATACCTGTAGGCCCCCTTACCTGCTCCTTAATGGCATGTATGAAAAACAACTTTAAGTTGCTAAAGTGTACGCAGAAGCCATGACTCTGTGGTGGTTATCAATGCAGGCGACAAGCTAGCTAGCTCGGACATGCTACCTAGCTGCGTTGTTGCTATCCTCGCCCCTTAGGACATTTCAGGAAGGAACTTGTTGTAGCTTAGCGGTTCACAGTGTTGCCCCGCGGTGTAGCCAAGCCCACTGTGCACTCGGCACCTCTTCCCTTCACATCCTGGAGGACGGAGTCTCCTGTCCCTGGCACTCTTCAACATTGTTCCTCTTGCTTTTTCCCCATTGGGCGGTTGGGCGGTTTGGGTTAACAGTCATTTTCCTTGGCTGTTTGATGGCCTTTGGTTGGGAAAAGCCCACTAACTGTCTCCCTCAGACGTCTGTGAAGGCGTCTGTGAGACTGAAACTATGCTAATAGCTAAAGCTATAAGTGACGTGGGCTGGACTTTTTTTAAATAACATTTTACATAATTTCCCGCTGTATTATTCACCTTCCAGCCGTGTATAGCAATAGAAAAGCACGACGGCGTGTTTCACATTGTTGTGAGATCAGTGCATTGGTTTACTGACTGACCATGAACTCATCATCTGATGCTAAGGGGTGGGTTATAACTTAGAACTTGACTCTATCTCCTTGTCCATCATATTATTCACTTTTAGGTCCGGATTTAGTAGCCGATGCTACGTTCGTAAAAAACACATTTTTTGGTTTTTTGAGGTATCGGGTCAACAACATTTAGTCAATATTAATTTGTAGTAATTATAAAGGGTACCCTGCCTAACGACTAAAATACCATGAGGCCAACAGACCAAATGACAATAGTTATAAAACTCATAAACCCTCACCATGGCAAGTGATCAGGCAATAAACTCAAGACACACACATTCTTTATTTGCAAACCCTTTTCTCTAAGGCAGCATGCAGTTAATTTAACATGTGTGTCATTGAGGAGCAGCTTGCTCCTGCCTACAAATCCCATAACGTTTTGGTTTCAGAGTCAAACACCCTAACCACAAGACTGTCCGTAGACAAAAGTAGACTATCAGAAGACTATCCGGCCCTCTTTAACTCTCTGACCATGACGTGACATGACCAGAGAGATCTCTCTCATGATCTCTAAACCATTTCTGCAATGGGAAAGCCTGTAGGAGCCTGTTCGTGTCTGGACTGCATGTCAGCTATTTCAATTTTCAAAGATGTATTCAGATTGACACTTTTAAGCCTTGTCTTGATGTTGATGGTTTTGAAACACAGAACGTCTTCTTCTACTCTTCTTTGCCCAATTTTCAAAGAAAGAAGAAGTGAGATTAATAAGAGAGAATAAGAGGTATTATTAGTAATACGAGGTATTATGAGTATAGAGTTATTTTTAGAATAGAAGCAGCTAGTTTGGTAAAACGTCCCATGTTTAGTAATGATCTTGAATGTTTCCAGCGAGAGCAGTTGCATAACATCACATATGAAAATGGTTTGGTCCTCTTTCCCGGGGATGGGAGCGGGATAGGGCATATCCACGGACACCTTTGGGGTCCTCCAAGGGAAAACTCTCTGGCTCCCTAACAATTCCAACCAGGAGTTGTCCTTGACAACGCAAAACTGTTCCATTGGACTATTCCTCCACTCCCTGGAAATGTTTATGCAGAAGTGAAGCTCCACCCTGTGTGTGTGTGTGTGTGTGTGTGTGTGTGTGTGTGTGTGTGTGTGTGTGTGTGTGTGTGTGTGTGTGTGTGTGTGTGTGTGTGTGTGTGTGTGTGTGTGTGTGTGTGTGTGTGTGTGTGTGTGTGTGTGTGTGTGTGTGGTGTGTGTGTGTGTGTGTGTGTGTGTGTGTGTGTGTGTGTGTGTGTGCAGAAATGGAATGGGGAAAGTTCAGGAAAGTCTGCTTGTGTGTCTTTAGGGGGAGTGGTGTGCGTGTGTACTCATGTGTGTTTTTGTATTGGTGTGCAAATCTGTGCAAATCAGTTTGTGTGTGTGTGTGTGATTGAGTCCTCTTTATTGGTCACCTACATGTACACACACAGGGAAATTGGGTTCTCTGCATTTAACCCATCCTAGTATGAGGAGCAGTGGGTAGCTCTTTTATATACAGCGCTTGGGGAGCAGTGTAGTGGTCTGGTGCCTTGCTCAAGGGCACCCCGGCAGTGCTGGGTGTTTCAGGGACTTGAATCGGAACCTGCCGACCCCAGATTGAGGAAAGGAGAGAGGAGAGGAGAGAGGGGAGAGGGGAGAGGGGGGAGGAGAAGGAGAAGGAGAAGGAAAGCAATCAGTGGATTACACTTACTTGCTAAATGCCTGTTCTCAAATGTCAGCGCTTTTATTATAATTTTTGTTGCTAGTTCCGGTCTGTGTCTCTCCTTACTGGCCAGTAGGCCAATACTATTGTAAACATTTGGCAGGTGTGGGCCTGTACACAGAGAGAGAGAGAGAGAGAGGTCCACCATGACGGTGTGAAGGAAAAGCCAACGCTAACAAAGCTAGCTAAAGTGAGTATGTACGTGTCAACTTCCTACAGCCTCCTGGCACAAAACAGATGAATACGTTGGTTGTTTTTTTTACGTTGATTGTTTTTTTTCCACGTGGAGGCTAGTCCCAGCCGGCCTGAAGGTGTGTTCAGCACCCAGTTTAGCCAGAAGGAAAAATCCAAAGGAATGATTCATAATGAATCATATTCGTGATGTCTACCCCAACAAATATAAATATATTAGGGCTTTAAGACACATACTGGTTTAGGTTTAGGTTTTAGCCTGGTGGTTATGGTGGGAAAGATACTCTAGTATTACACAACCAGGTCCAATGGTGTACTTGAACTCCCCTGGAATAATCTCCTAACCCTGGTGGTGGCACAACATGTTTTCTCCGTGTGTGTGTGTGTGTGTGTGTGTGTGTGTGTGTGTGTGTGTGTGTGTGTGTGTGTGTGTGTGTGTGTGTGTGTGTGTGTGTGTGTGTGTGTGTGTGTGTGTGTGTGTGTGTGTGTGTGTGTGTGTGTGTGTGTGTGTGTGTGTGTGTGTGTGTGTGTGTGTGTGTGTGTGTGTGTGTGTGTGTGTGTGTGTGTGTGTGCAATGCGTGGAAATGACTACTAATCATTTCCAGAATGAATTATTATTTTTTTTTAATAATCTAGTGATTTAATATGTCTGTAACATTGTTCCATTCTCCAGTTCTATTGAAACAGACTTATTTAGCATGTTTGTGCGTGTTTGTTTGTTTGCAGTCGTTGGTCTATATGAGGCCTTACATGTGGTCATCTTTGTGTGTTTGGCAGATGTTGGGCCTGCCAGATGTTCAGTTGGCTCTGCAGTGCTCCTCTCTCTGTACAACACTATGAAGATATACATACACAGGGTTCAACATTCAACAATTACAACAGAATGCTTACTCTCCCCATTCCCTCCCGCAGTATACAATTCTAGAACACAATACTATAACAATACTATACACAATCAAATAAAAAATGAACATAAAATAACAATAAAGTGATTGATGGATGATATGTGCATGTGTTATATTGTACAAAAAGCATTTAAAAGCATTTTAAAGTGCCAGTAGTGCAGCAGCACCATGAATACAGTGCAATACAGTGCAGAACACTGCATTTACTGTTAGGAGTGATGAATATAAGTCCAGACTACACCCCATAGAGACTCTATGAAGATATACACACTATAGACACACTATGAAGATATACACGCTATAGAGAGACACACTATGAAGATATACACGCTATATAGAGACACAATGAAGATATACACACTATAGAGAGACACACTATGAAGATATACACACTATAGAGAGACACACTATGAAGATATACACACTATAGAGAGACACACTATGAAGATATACACACTATAGAGAGACACACTATGAAGATATACACACTATAGAGAGACACACTATGAAGATATACACACTATAGAGAGACACACTATGAAGATATACACACTATAGAGAGACACACTATGAAGATATACACACTATAGAGAGACACACTATGAAGATATACACACTATAGAGAGACACACTATGAAGATATTGACAGGTAGATATAGAAACTGGGTTAATAGAACCGTGGTTCATGGCCACCATGCAACAAGACTTCTGTGAGGCAGGACAGACGTATCTGTCCATCCTGTGTGGTCACATGACTGGGTGGTCACATGACTCCTGTTGACAACTGTTCCCCCCCCCCCCCCAACCCATGTGCTGACGGACCAGACCACCCCGAAAATGACAAATGTCACCAGTTATTGTTATTGTTTGTTGTTGTTTTAATGTCCAGAACAGTCCAGCGTTGGGATGAATGTGTTTCAGTACAGTAGGGAGGGAGCGAGTGATTGGTCAGCAAAAACCGACCAGCCAGGCTCTCCAGAGGCTTCTGCCAGTGTGTGTGTGTGTGTGTGTGTGTGTGTGTGTGTGTGTGTGTGTGTGTGTGTGTGTGTGTGTGTGTGTGTGTGTGTGTGTGTGTGTGTGTGTGTGTGTGTGTGTGTGTGTGTGTGTGTGTGTGTGTGTGTGTGTGTGTGTGTGTGTGTGTGTGTGTGTGTGTGTGTGTGTGTGTGTGAGATCTGAGAAATTGAAAAGTGCAGTTGATCAGCACATAATCCTACACACACACGGATACATATCGGACAAGCTCTTTAGGAGACTAGTCACCCTAACCAGCAACATGTGTTCACACACACACACACACACACACACACACACACACACACACACACACACACACACACACACACACACACACACACACACACACACACACACACACACACACAGCTGACGGCACCACAAAGCAGCAACTGTGTGAGCGGAGAGAGATGACATTGCAACAAGCAATGGTCTCTCATGATGTGTGTGTGTGTGTGTGTGTGTGTGTGTGTGTTGGACAGCTGTTGACCTAGCTGTCTGTCGTAACCCTGTTACTTTCTCCACGACTCTGCCAAGTGGCACACAGTAGTCTGTCTGTCTGTCTATGCCTATATAGCCTGTTCTATTTGACTTAGTCCTACCAGCCAGGCTAAGAGATGGAGCACCCTAACCTTCTGTAGGGCTAGGTGAAAACACACCCAGAGGTGTGACCTCTTTCCAGGGTCTGTTAGGAGCGTGATAGGAAACCATAACAAACAGACAATAAGTTAATCATACATATATTCAAATAGTTGAAGCTCAGTTCTTGGATGGTTTATAGATATTATGGTTGTGTATTTTGTTGGATACATGGGACAGGATACGCTACCTGGCTACCGGCCTCTTAATGACCTGTCTCTGTATTCACCATCTAACCCCTACCTGCTCGTCAAAGACCCGTCTCTGTATTCACTGTCTAACCCCTACCTGCTCGTCAAAGACCCGTCTCTGTATTCACTGTCTTACCCCTACCTGCTCCTTAATGACCTGTCTCTGTATTAACTGTCTAACCCCTACCTGCTCCTTAATGACCTGTCTCTGTATTCACTGTCTAACCCCTACCTGCTCCTTAATGACCTGTCTCTGTATTCACTGTCTTACCCCTACCTGCTCCTTAATGACCTGTCTCTGTATTCACTGTCTAACCCCTACCTGCTCCTTAATGACCTGTCTCTGTATTCACTGTCTAACCCCTACCTGCTCGTCAAAGACCCGTCTCTGTATTCACTGTCTAACCCCTACCTGCTCCTTAATGACCTGTCTCTGTAGTCACTGTCTAACCCCTACCTGCTCCTTAATGACCTGTCTCTGTATTCACTGTCTAACCCCTACCTGCTCCTTAATGACCTGTCTCTTTATTCACTGTCTAACCCCTACCTGCTCCTTAATGACCTGTCTCTGTATTCACTGTCTAACCCCTACCTGCTCCTTAATGACCTGTCTCTGTATTCACTGTCTAACCCCTACCTGCTCCTTAATGACCTGTCTCTGTATTCACTGTCTAACCCCTACCTGCTCCTTAATGACCTGTCTCTGTATTCACTGTCTAACCCCTACCTGCTCCTTAATGACCCCTAACCCCTACCTGCTCCTTAATGACCCCTAACCCCTACCTGCTCCTTAATGACCTGTCTCTATTCACTGTCTAACCCCTACCTGCTCCTTAATGACCTGTCTCTGTATTAACTGTCTAACCCCTACCTGCTCCTTAATGACCTGTCTCTGTAGTCACTGTCTAACCCCTACCTGCTCCTTAATGACCTGTCTCTTTATTCACTGTCTAACCCCTACCTGCTCCTTAATGACCTGTCTCTGTATTAACTGTCTAACCCCTACCTGCTCCTTAATGACCTGTCTCTTTATTCACTGTCTAACCCCTACCTGCTCCTTAATGACCTGTCTCTATTCACTGTCTAACCCCTACCTGCTCCTTAATGACCCCTAACCCCTACCTGCTCCTTAATGACCTGTCTCTGTAGTCACTGTCTAACCCCTACCTGCTCTTTAATGGCCTGTGTGTGTAGGCTGAATGACAGTAAACAGGTATACCAGGATGTAGCGCCTGAATGATTCCTGAGGACGATGTGTGTTCCTCCTCTAATCTAGAGAAACGTTACGAGTGCCAATGAGCGACCTTCGAACCTTTCCTTTTCCTTCCCAACATTTGATGGTAGCTGGAATGTTAACCTGTTGCTGTCTGTTTATGTGTTCGTGCACTTGAGGACACACATTTTTCCTTTTGTTTAGGCCCATTTCAAATGTTCATGTATTATATATATATTATATATATTATATATTTATATACTGTATATTATATATATATAATCTAATATATTTTTGTTATTGTGTGTGTGTGTGTGTGTGTGTGTGTGTGTGTGTGTGTGTGTGTGTGTGTGTGTGTGTGTGTGTGTGTGTGTGTGTGTGGTGTGTGTGTGTGTGTGTGTGTGTGTGTGTGTGTGTGTGTGTGTGTGTGTGTGTGTGTGTGTGTGTGTGCGGCGCGCGCTAAACGCTAACTATTCATTAATACCAGCTAAGAGGCTTGTCTGGCTGATGGCACAGTCAGGGATTGGCTCTGCTTTCGCTCTCTCTCTCTCTCTCTCTCTCTCTCTCTCTCTCTCTCTCTCTCTCTCTCTCTCTCTCTCTCTCTCTCTCTCTCTCTCTCTCTCTCTCTCTCTCTCTCTCTCTCTCTCTCTCTCTCTCTCCTCTCTCTCTCTCTCTCTCTCTCTCTCTCTCTCTCTCTCTCTCTCTCTCTCTCTCTCTCTCTCTCTCTCTCTCTCTCTCTCTCTCTCTCTCTCTCTCTCTCACACTATCACACTATCACACTATCACACTATCTCTCTTTTCTCCCATCTGATAGAACCCAGATAAACTGAACCCCCTCTCTCTCTCTTTTATCTATCTACCACGCTGCCTCCCCCCTCCAGCTAGACAGAGGCTGCATTGATCCTCCTCTCCTCCTCTTTCCTCTCTCTCTCCATCTCTCCTTACACACCTGCCCTCTGTATAGAGCGGCTCAGAGAGGTCACTGAAGTCTTTGATGAAACGTTTATGATGTTCGTTTGTCAGTTTTGGCTCGTTGATTTGAGATATAAAACGTTGTCCGTGTGTTTTTGGTCGGGACGTTTTCACTGAAGTCTAAATTAATCGAGGGTAATTATCTTGGAAAAAGACCACGAAAACACGACACATACAGCAATGAGAACCTCTGTGTGTTTGAAGCTTGCCGAGGTGAACCCTAATTAGATCAAATCGTCTGCATGTGTATGTGGCCTTGGTATGTATGCAAACCCCCTAGTGGTGAAACCAGAGACGTGCATTCATAAATTACAATTTATATGGACTTTTTTTAACCAGTTTATTTAGTTTAGCTGCTTATTTCTTTTAAATAATTTATATTTTTTAATTGTTGTTTTTGAGAGTGTACGTTGTACTTGTACAAAGAAGATAAAGGCATTCTGATTCTTATTCTGATAATTAATGAGTGACTGTAGGACACTTTTACAGTTCAGCCCGCAGACACGCCGTGAAGGGAAAGAACTCTTGTAGGTTCTCTACTTCCGGTTCTATCATTCATGTGATACTAACTTCTGCCTTAGTTTGTTCTCTTGTTTTTTATTTTTATGAAAAGTAGGTTGTTGGCCCTGGTGATTTAATTGATTTCAATGTATTGAATATGTGAAGAGTTCGAAGTAAAGGTCTCTGTCTCTGTGTCTCTCCAGGGGATGAGTGATGGAGGTGGGTGCGGTGGTGAGGGCCGTGTTTGAGTTCCTCCCCAGCGTCTCCGAGGAGCTGCCCCTCTTCACCGGGGACGTCATCGAGGTGCTCGGCGTGGTCGACGAGTTCTGGTTGCTAGGCAACAAGGATGGAGTCACGGGTGAGCGGTCGCGTCGTCTCGTCGTCATCTTCATCATCATGAGATGACCTGAAATGACATAAAACTACATGAGATTACATGACTGGATTACATAAAATTACATGAGATTAAATTACATTACATGACTGGATTACATACAACTAATTGATATAACATGATATTACATGACTGGATTACCTAGAACTATGTGACATTACATGATATTACATGATATAACGTGACTGGATTACATCAAACTACACCAGGTTACATGATAATACATGATATAACGTGACTGGATTACATCAAACTACACCAGGTTACATGATAATACATGATATAACGTGACTGGATTACATCAAACTACACCAGGTTACATGATAATACATGATATAACGTGACTGGATTACATCAAACTACACCAGGTTACATGATAATACATGATATAACGTGACTGGATTACATCAAACTACACCAGGTTACATGATAATACATGATATAACGTGACTGGATTACATCAAACTACACCAGGTTACATGATAATACATGATATAACGTGACTGGATTACATCAAACTACACCAGGTTACATGATAATACATGATATAACGTGACTGGATTACATAGAACTACATAAAATGACCTGATGACGACATGAGATTTCATGAGATTGCATGAGTTTTCATACAACTACAAGATGACATGAGCTGAGATTACATGACTGGTTTACATACAAAGGAACTACGTGATATAACATTTTATATCGTTACTGGATTACATAGAACTATGTGATAATCCATGATATTACATGATATTACATGACTGGATTACATAAAACCACATGAGATTACAGGATATTACATATTACATGACTGGATTACATAGCACTTTGTGAGATTACATGATATAACATGCTACTACATGACTGAATTACATAGGATTGCATGAGTTGACATACATACAAACTACAAGATGACATAAAATGACATAAGACTACATGACATGACTTGGCAAAAGGTAACATGGCTTAAAATGACACAACATGATATGACATGTGATGATATGACATGTGATGATATGACATGTGATGATATGCGATGACATCGTACGTCACAAGACTACATGAGGTATTTATACTTGACATGCAGGTCAGTTCCCCAGCACCTTTGTGGAGGCGGTGCCAATCCCCAGCCCCGAGGCCGGAGACACACTGTATGTGTGCATCAACGACTTCACCTCCACCGAGCCCGGAACGCTCTCCCTGAAGAAAGGTACACACACACACACGCACACGCACACACTCCCTGAAGAGAGGTACACACGCACACACTATCATAACATTGTCACCCGTATTACATTACCCTAGCATACACTATCATACTTTTGCTGGACCTTCTGAACTCACTGTAGTTACTGCACTGTTCTGCACTGTATGATGACATGATGCTGCTGCACTACAGGCATTTGAAATTGTTATAGTATTGTAAAGGATAAGTATAGTACAAAGTATAGTACATAGTACACACACACTCTCTGAAGAGAGGTACACACTCTGGTCATGTGATCAAATGGTGAAGATTGTAATTGAATGTTGTGGCATGGAATGTTATACTTTATAAATAGCTGGAAATACAGATACACTAGAGGCTGTGCAATATTTATCAATATTTATCAGTATCATTAGATTTTTCAATAGGTATGATTTTAGAATTTTTTTTTAAGGGATTTTTTTTTCTTTTTTTGTTAATTAAGAAACAAATGATGTATTAGTCATGCTTGTCTAATTAATGTGATTGTCATGTAAAAGCTGCATGTTTTTTTCACTTTGCCTCCCGCTACTTATTTGAAGGAGCTTAATGTCAGTGTACTCAGGTAAATATGATGTCTTGTGTTGTAGTGTAATTGTCTCTTGAGGTGTAACTGCCTTCCATTATCTTCAACAACTTGTTTATATGCAAATTGTAGAGCTTTGTGGTCGTTGTTACACACAGTCACCACTAGATGTCACTGGATGTCACCAGAAGCCAGGAGGCAGGAGGAACTCACCATACACTCTTGTTTATTGTCCATCTCTCTGCTTCAACTATATTTGAAAATAACTAGCAAACAAACTGTTGGACATTTGCAATTATAGTTGCCCTGAGCTAGGTAGTGTGTTGAAAGCCTAAAATGCAATCTAATACATGTGTCAACAACAATGATTAGATAATAATAATATATTATTTATTAAGTTGGTCATTTTAGTAAATTGAGGGGACATATTATGAACTATTTGCATTAAACATTCCAGAAAACTGGAATGTCCACTTTTTCAGCTCACTTTTATTCAATTCAAGCAGGCTCCTTAGATCACTATATAAACCACATGTTTGGGTCTACAGTTAAAATAGAGACTTGAATATTATGCTTACTTTATGTTTCATATGGGTCCGTTCTTTGATCCCCGCCGGTGAACACAATGGGGAAGGCGGAGCCTCACGGTTCTGGAATGTCACCCTCTGACCTCTCGGCTAAACGGCCCACATTCCACGTAGCGCTGCAGCCCGTCTCAGCGGCGTGACCCCAGAACATGTACTTAAACATAACGATAACAAAGGAAACGGGAACTTAGGGACCGAGTGCAAAACCGCTGGCCATTGTCAGCTGGATACTATTAATCCAGGATGGAAACCACTGGACTAAAGCTCTTTTGGACATCGAAATGTTCTTGAATACATACAAAAATCGGGAATATATGAACGCATTTAAAGTGTGTGTATATATATATATATATATATATATATAGAGAGAGAGAGAGAGAGAGAGAGAGAGAGAGAGAGAGAGAGAGAGAGAGGAGAGAGAGAGAGAGAGAGAGAGAGAGAGAGAGAGAGAGAGAGAGAGAGAGAGAGAGAGAGAGAGAGAGAGAGAGAGAGAGAGAGAGAGAGAGAGAGAGAGAGAGAGAGAGAGAGAGAGAGAGAGAGAGAGAGAGAGAGAGAGAGAGAGAGAGAGAGAGAGAGAGAGAGAGAGAGAGAGAGAGAGAGAGATGGTCCAGACATCAATCCTATGTTATCTGTGTGGTACTGCGTGACTGGGATGGAGGAGCTGATTCCCCCCCCCCCCCCTGCCTTCCCTTGTGCTCTTCTCCAGGCGATGTGGTGGCGCTGGACTCCGGGGCTGCCGCCGTGGACCTGAACGCGGCCTGGCAGCGAGGCTGCAGCGCCTGGGGAGCTCGGGGGCTCCTGCCCTCCTCCTGCCTGAAGGAGCTCCACCTGTCCTCCAGCTCCAGGCAGCTGTCGGAGCGCTGCTCCCTTGCCCGGGCCGCGGACCTGCCCCCCCACGCCCTGGGCCAGGCCCGGGCGCTCATGAGCCTCCATGCGCAGC
>CM051014.1:27997279-28034779 GCA_027704905.1 Muraenolepis orangiensis | reverse complement strand
TTTTGTGCATGCATTCTCATTAGGCGTGTGTGTGTGTGTGTGTGTGTGTGTGTGTGTGTGTGTGTGTGTGTGTGTGTGTGTGTGTGTGTGTGTGTGTGTGTGTGTGTGTGTGTGTGGTGTGTGTGTGTGTGTGTGTGTGTGTGTGTGTGTGTGTGTGTGTGTGTGTGTGTGTGTGTGTGTGTGTGTGTGTGTGTGTGTGTGTGTGGGGGGCTCTGCAGCCTGCAGGTTTATGAATAGGCTCAGGGGTTTTTTTTCTCACACTGGAAGATGGCTCCTTCACCGGGGGCAGGGGGGCAGGGGCCCAGGGGGGCAGGGGCCCGAACAAAGGGTCATTGTGCCCGGGGAGCCGCCAGCGCTATGCTGCTCTGGTCGCCGTGAATCTGTCCCTCACGGCGAGGGTCTCCTCTGTGGCAGGGTAGGGTGGTAACAAGTGCCTTTGAGCAAGGATGCAAATATGTACTTCTGTTGGTCTTTCTTTCTTTCTTTCTTTCTTTCTTTTTTATTTTCTCTTTCCATGGTTTTTCTTGCCTTGTGTTTTTGTTTTATTCTCTCTCTTTTTTCTGTAGTTCTTATTAATTTCTACAACTTTCTGCAATAAAGTAATGTGGTTTTTCCAACAATATGCACACATATGTGTGACTCCAGATCAAAGACCACCACTGGCAGTTTGTAGTTTTCAGTTGAACGGATGGTAATTCTTCAACAACAAATAACTGGTGACAAGACAAAATATTTACATTTTAAACTATGGCCAGAAGGAAAGGACTGTTAATAAGCATCACTTTGGGCCCATTTGGGAAGCCTGGAATGAACAAAACAGGAAGAGGAAATGAGTCTGTCCTGGGTGGAAATGGAAGCCCCCCCCCCACACACACACACACGCACACGCACACACGCAGAGGCAGACCCTCTTCCCCGTGTCACAGACGATCTCTGGACTCTAGACTTTGTTTTTCTGCCAACAGAAGTTCTGGCCAATTAGAGAACAGGGCGGCGCCCCCACTGTCCTAATCCACCACACACGTGACGCGACTCAATCTTAAAGCCCAGAGGAGGCCACGCCCCCTCCAGCACCTCTGCCCCTCCCCCCAGCAGGAAGACTAGCGAATGGGGCGAGCCAAGGGGGGAGGGGACATGCAGGACTTGGCTGGGAGTCGCTGTGGACCTCGTCTGTCTTGCTCAGGCAGCCGAGAGAGAGAGAGAAAAAGAGAGGCAGAGAGAGAGACAGAGAGCCAGAGAGACAGTCTGTCAGTTTGACAGACTTGCAGGAACTTAAAACAATATGGCGAGCAGGAGAGCACAATACTCACTAATGGAATGTAAGAAGACGAGGTGGATGAAGCCTCTTTGAAGAAACAACCGCTAAAGAAAGGAAGAGAAGAGGAGACAGAGGAGAGCTTTTTCAAGGAGAGCCGACTTGCCGAGCCATGAAGGGTCAGGTGGCTGTGGGACACCCTGCTGGGTTCGGGGGGCCGGCCCCCGACTGGAGCTACGGGCCCGGGGGCCAGCCCCCGGTGCGCAGGGGGAAGAGCGTGGAAGACCTGGGGGACACCGGCTGGGCTAAGGAGAGGGAGAGGATGGTGCGTTTACATCAGGTCCAGCAACTACACCAGCTCCAGGTTCAGCAGCAGCAGCAGCAGCAGGTGGGTTTCCCTGGGTACGGAGTAGTTCCGGGGCATCCCCAGGGGCCGATGATGTTCATGGGTCCCGGTCATCCGGTTCCTGTGCCTGTCCACCACGGTGGGATGGTTTGTGTTCCAGGTGGGCCCATGGTGGGAGGACCGCCTGCACCACCACCTGGGCACAACATGCAACATGCTCCCTGGCCCGTGAACTGGGAGAACCACCAGCCCCATATGGAGTACCAGAACGCCGAAGACCTCCGACCGCAAAGCCGGGACCGTTACTACCACCCCGGCTCCGAGGACGGCCACCTGGGGCTGAGGAGATCCGAGCGGATCAGCAAAGGTCAGCACTGCTTCTACCAGGGCCCCGAGGACTACAACTCCCAGCATCACAGTGGGGAGCCGCCGCATCACGATGACCATGGGGACCCCAGGGGTCAGGAGAGGTACGATCCGTCAGGGGAGGAGAGGCAATACGACCGTAACAAACAGGACCACTGGGTCACGGAGAGGAACTATGAGTCAGACAGTTATGATAGCCGTCGGGTTCGCGACGCGGACCGGAAACACTATGACATCCACAGAGCGCAGGACTATTACGAGGACCGGAAACACGGCCCCAGAGAACGGGACGAATATGACCGACGGCGCCAGGACAGCCGCTACGACGAGAGGGACTCTTACAGCGACGACAACCGCCAGCGGCGGGTTAGCGACGGGGATAACGACCGCTATCACGACCGTTACAACGACAGGGACAATCACTGTAAAGACCGGGATTATACCGACCAGAGGGAGCAAGACCGCTACCGACGCAGGGAGGACGACCGCTACGACGAACGGAAACCCAAGGACCGCCACATCGACGAACACTATGACCGGAGAGAGAAACATTACAGAGACGGCAACAGCCGCGACTGCGAGGGAGACCACTGCGACTCTGCTCGGGGTGAGCGATACGGGGACGATTATGATCGCCGGGACAGTTATGACCACCGGGACGAGGACCATCGCGGCCCACGAAGGAGAGACCCCTACAGGGACGCCGACACGAGCGAGCGCAGGGCAGAAGATCGCGCCTCCCCTTTGAAGGATCGCCACGACCGCCGCTACGACTACTCGCCGAAGGACCGCTATGACTTCGAGGGCGGAGACCGGCGGCGCGAGGCAGAGCGCTACGACCACTCGCCAAGGGACCGCTACGACCAGCACCAGCGTGTCGAGGACAGGCGGTGGCGAGAAGGCGGCGGAGAGCACGGAGACGAGGCGGGGACGCTGCAGCGCCGCGAGGCCCGGGAAAAGTTCCGGGACACGCGATCGCTGTCTATGGACTCCCGCTATGAGGAGCAGCCGCCCGACGGCAGCACCGAGCACTGTGAGAAGTGGGTCGAGGAGCAGAACCGCAAGCTGAAACTCGGGGAGCTGCATTCGTTCGAAAACCCGGAAACGTACCGCAGCAGGGCTGAGGAGGACCAGGAGACGGGGTACGAATCCTGTCCCGGGGGCCCCGTGCGCAAGCGAGGTCACAAGCCCGTTTACCTCGGATCCCTGGACCGGAACAGCTTCTACCGCAAGACCGCTCCGAGTTCCCTGAAGAACTCTCAGTTCGCCACCACCAGGAAGAAGAAGTCAGGTAACGACTCATGATTATATAGTATATAGTTCATCTTATCACTAAGGCTTGGCTCTGGTCTGTAGTCTGTGGTGTGTGTGTGCTTGTGTGTGTGTGTGTGTGTGTGTGTGTGTGTGTGTGTGAGGATTTCAGTTTGATTTTATTTAATGAAAAACAAATGACTCAGCACAGGGAACAATGGTTTTTGAACAAAGTACGAAATTGACACTTCTTCGCCCGAAATACGGACATAGTTTACTAAGATTGAACCTCAACATATCCCTCAGTGAGTACCACCAGGCATTAAAAAGGCAAAACTCCACTAGACACAAGCGAAGGGAAGGTTATGGTCATGACACCCCCACTCCCACTCACGACATGCAGAAGGTCACTGGTGATGGAGAGCCCTCCCTAGATATGCCCCTAGATACGTCCCTGGAGAGGACCACTCAATGGCGGGATGCTGAGTGTGCAAGGCGCTCCCACACTTCCAAGGAATGTGTGTGTTTTTTTAAACTGTGTGTATCACTTTCTGTACAACATGTCAATCTCCTGGTGTGTGTGTGTGTGTGTGTGTGTGTGTGTGTGTGTGTGTGTGTGTGTGTGTGTGTGTGTGTGTGTGTGTGTGTGTGTGTGTGGTGTGTGTGTGTGTGTGTGTGTGTGTGTGTGTGTGTGTGTGTGTGTGTGTGTGTGTGTGTGTGTGTGTGTGTGTGTGTGTGTGTGTGTGTGTGTGTGTGTGGAGGCATTTGTGAGAAACCTGCAGAGCTGGTTTGGCCAGTTCTTGGGGTTTTGTTGTCTCTCTCTCTCTCTCTCTCTCCTTGGTTGGGGTTCTTCCTCGCTCTACATAGAGAAGGCTGCAGTGTGCAAAACCTCAACAGGTTTTCTTACTTGTGTGTATAGACGTTCTCACGAGTCCCATCAGGTACGGGTTCATGACAAGAGTCTCATAACACCGTCGGTAAGATAGGTTGTTGAGAATATTTTGTGTAAAATTCATTTTCAGTTTTGCTGATTGATACTTATCTATGTTCAGCAATGTTGGTCAGCCATATGCAATCACTGGAAGAGCCAAGTATGACCTCTGGTCTAGTGGTTAGGGGTTGATGGTTCCCCTAGTAAAGGTGCCCTTAAGCAAGGCACCTTCAACCTTTTCTTCAAACCTCTTCCTGTGAAGAAGGTTGAAAGGTCTTCATCACCGCCGTCTTGGTGTGAATAAATGGGACTTCGGAGTGATTTAGCAGGGGCGGGATACTGCTCCTTAATGACCTGTCTCTATTCACTGTCTAACCCCTACCTGCTCCTTAATGACCCGTCTCTGTATTCACTGTCTTACCCCTACCTGCTCCTTAATGACCTGTCTCTATTCACTGTCTAACCCCTACCTGCTCCTTAATGATCTGTCTCTGTATTCACTGTCTAACCCCTACCTGCTCCTTAATGACCTGTCTCTATTCACTGTCTAACCCCTACCTGCTCCTTAATGATCTGTCTCTGTATTCACTGTCTAACCCCTACCTGCTCCTTAATGACCTGTCTCTATTCACTGTCTAACCCCTACCTGCTCCTTCATGACCCGTCTCTGTATTCACTGTCTTACCCCTACCTGCTCCTTAATGACCTGTCTCTGTAGTCACTGTCTAACCCCTACCTGCTCCTTAATGACCTGTCTCTGTATTCACTGTCGGCTGCTTCGGGCTTGTCCTCGCTGGGGCACCTCCTTGACGATCATAACGGTATAATTTAATGTTTCATGTCCAAACGTAAAGAGACATGTTAGGGATTGTCACTCACTGACGCCTCCTCACACCGCCGTGGGAAATACTGGAGCTGGTGGCGTTATGTCAAGGCCAAAAACACGGTCATGATGGAACTTGATGGAACATGATAGAACACAAACACACACACTGTGTGTGTGTGTGTGTGTGTGTGTTTATGTGTGGGTGTATTTCCTTCAGTTTAACTGTAGGCATTTCTTAATAAAATCCCTTTGAAAACTATACAGATATACATACACAAAGGGCAGGGCTGTAATGTATTTAAAGGGCAGGGCTGTAATGTATTTAAAGGGCTGTGGTCGTTTCCGGTGGAAATGGAAGAAGACACTGGGAGACACTTCTAGAGACCCCAGACCACTAATGGATAACTGGTGTGTGTGTGTGTGTGTGTGTGTGTGTGTGTGTGTGTGTTTGTGTGGAGTTGATTGTCTGAGAAGAAGCAGGTGGCACTCCTCAAGCCCCCAAATCCCCCCCCCCCCCCCCCCACACACACACACACACACACGGTAGCCCTCCATCACACTAGCCATATTGACCCTCCTCTATAATCCGGAGAGTCAGCATGCAGGGGAGGTCTGTCTGGTGCCAGGCTCTGACCAGCACCACCATGACGTGTGTGTGTGTGTGTGTGTGTGTGTGTGTGTGTGTGTGTGTGTGTGTGTGTGTGTGTGTGTGTGTGTGTGTGTGTGTGTGTGTGTGTGTGTGTGTGTGTGTGTGTGTGTGTGTGTGTGTGTGTGTGTGTGTGTGTGTGTGTGTGTGTGTGTGTGTGTGTGACAGCAGAAGGAAGGATGACGCCATTTCTTTCTTTAAATCAAAACACATACACACGCAGATGCACGCTGTGTTGTCATCCAGTTAATCCTGTTAGAGGGGGTTTGTTTCAGCTGGTCAGGGTTTCTGGTGCTGGTGCAGTACCCCGTCTGTGTTGCCCTGCTGCTGATTGGGTTTACCCGGGTTTAATGTCATGATGTCCGATGGGGCGGACAACGGGGGTCCCTTAAGTGCCGTTGTTGGTCTATGACCCAAGGTCGGCTTGGTCTCTCGGGTCTCTGTTAAAGGTAATAAGAGCACAAAGAGATATAACCTTTATCCATCCACTTGATACTGAATCGATTTTCAAAGGACAGACGATGGTTTGTTGTACACAGTCTCCAGAGGGACAGTGTGTGGAAAGGAGAAGGGACATGTCAGTGGTCCACGGCATGTCATCAAGCTGGTGGATTTAACATCAAATCAGGAGGCAATATGATTATTGTTCGGTAGCGTCTTTTGGACATAGTTGATGTGCAGGATAGTCCAGTAGTGGATAGGGGGCTCGACTCCCAGCCGAACAAGCACTTAGTTCGATCCCCAACAATGACCTAGGGTTAGAGCAAGACGCCCTAACATGCTTCATGATCCTACCCTGAATGACCGAGGATTAATAAAGTGTTATCTTATCTTAAGTGTAGACTCTGTCATCATATGGCAAGGTGTGCTTCTAATGAGTCATCAAGAAGTCAAATCATTTCATTTCACAATTGCAGTATTTCAGCGGAACTACTCCCATGGTGTTGGTTGTCAGGGTGTGAGTTGGTGGTGCTTCCATTTCAGAGGCGAGGGCTCGACATGGGTCTCGCTGTGCGTGGAGGGATTTAACGGGTCAGTCGAATGTAGGTCAAGAACCTTCCGTCGGCCATGTTGATATCTGCCCCAGGCTGTTGACACCTGTACTGCCACCTGATTGGCTTACGCCAAGCCTCTTCTCACCATGGTCCCTGTGAGCGGTGAAACCTGGACGTCACAACTTTTAACTTTTTAGGGGCCCCACAAACGCGTGTGTTAGATATTGTCTGATTATATCGACTGTTGTAAATATCTGAAGCCGGTCTGTTTTGTGCTGTTGTTTTTTATGTTAATGAAAGCATTTGAGAGGTTTTTCTAAATGCCGTTTGCGTGGAGCTCAGTGCTTGAACATCCAGTATAAAGCACACTGCTAGACAATTAGACTCAAACATGAAAGCACCAAGTGAAAATCCACCTACTGGGAAACAAGCTTATCTTATTGTCGTGATAAAGAGCTTAGCGATACTTGGGTTTGTGCCTTTTGTAAAGAGGTCTTTGTCTCTCCGAGGGAGGCTTGAGTGGTATCAAATCACTTTGAGTTACATTCCATCAGAATAGTTCTTAGCTGGTGTACCTGCCCTGGTTCAAGGTGTCCTGGACCTTTTTTTTTTTTCACTGAGCTGAACCAAGGTGGCTGCTTGGTGAATACGGCGTCCCCATCGTGCTGCTCTGGCTTGTGGTTCTTCTGGGACTTGTAGTCTTTGTAAAAGCTCCCTGGGAGATGGCAAGCGCTGCGTTGTTATCAGACCTATTCCTGTAGCTGGTAGCCTGGGAAGGTTACGGACGGTGACCTTTGAACTGAATCGAATAGGGGTTTGGTTTACACATGATAAGGCTGGGATGTGGGTTCTGTGCAGATCCTGAGTTGCCTTCTGTATTCTGTTTGTTGTAAATAAATAATGTAGACACGGCCTAACTGTGTCCCTATGCATGCATAGGGACACAGTTAGGACACAGTTAGGGACCGTAGTGGAGATTTACAGTGGAGATTTAGACACAATCCCTAACTGTTTCCCTCGTTTATTGGCCCAGAGAAGGACAGATCTGAAAGCCTGTATGGATGGCTCATTTGAGGTTTTTGATGTTGTTGTCTTCATTTAAAGCGATAGCGTCGGTTGTTGTTCTGTATGAGATGTCATTAACACTTTGTACATGTTTGCGTTGGCTCCTTTGTGTTCCGTGCTCAAGGTTAAACTCCGGAGATGGTAGTGGTGGCTGTTCTTTAAACGGCTTCCACACTTCACGCTTCACGCCCCATTTACAGGTCCGTTCATGCAAATCCTCTGTATATATATATATATAATTAATTTACAACATTCCTGGTCATAGAATTGGGCTGAAGATGCCCTCAATAATTGCCACTCCACTACAACAACGCCACTAAACCCAGTTGGCTGTGTGTTGTGAACATTGTGCTGATGAATGAGATGCTACTGAGCTCAATCTACCTGAACAAGAATGGCTGGCATTTTGATAAAGTAGAGTCGTGTTTAAAGATGGACCACGGGGTTAGTTTGTGTGTTGATATGATGTCACAGTTGCGGTATATAGACGACATATTGCCTACCAGGAAGCCTCTACTCTTCATTGGTCAGCACTTCCCATGTCTTCCAATTTAATTTGATAAAATCACTCCTTACACATAACAGTTCACAGTGCACTATATAGTGAGTTTGTCATCTTGTAGTGCTTTCCGAATGTATAGTAAGCATTATTATCCCCTATATAGTGCACTCTTTGTATCCCACAGTGTGTGAAAAGTAGTGTACAACTGATGGTCCCTAACCCAGCATATATCCCATCATGCATTGCGCTGAAAGAAAAACTACAGACAGACAAGCGACGTCCAGCAACATAGTTCTGGCACGTTTAATTACGAGACAGCAATGATGTCATTAACCGAGACTTCAGTAGCTTTTCAATGTAGAGGACTATATAGTGAAATCCTTCCCTCATTCCCTACTCCCTCTCTAGTAGTTCAATGTAGAGGACTATATAGTGAAATCCTTCCCTCATTCCCTACTCCCTCTCTAGTAGTTCAATGTAGAGGCCTATATAGTGAAATCCTTCCCTCATTCCCTACTCCCTCTCTAGTAGTTCAATGTAGAGGACTATATAGTGAAATCCTTCCTTGAAGTCCTCTTCATTCAACTCCCTAGAGAGGCTGTAGGGAGTAGGGAATGAGGGAAGGATTTCACGACATAGTCCTCTACATTGAACTCCCTAGAGAGGGAGTAGGAAATGAGGGAAGGATTTCACTACATAGTCCTCTACATTGAACTCCCTAGAGAGGGAGTAGGAAATGAGGGAAGGATTTCACTATATAGTCCTCTACATTGAACTCCCTAGAGAGGGAGTAGGAAATGAGGGAAGGATTTCACTACATAGTCCTCTACATTGAACTACTAGAGAGGGAGTAGGGAATGAGGGAAGGATTTCACTACATAGTCCTCTACATTGAACTACTAGAGAGGGAGTAGGCAGTTTGGAATGAGGAAAGGATTTCGGACACATAAACTGATAAATGTTATCATGGGATCTAGTTTCCGTTGTTTGATAGTTAGGGGTTGTGGGGTTGTCAGGGACTTGATAATTGAGTGAAGTCACATGATCTGCGTCTAGTTGTGGTGTATCTAATGACAACACACTGAGCCAACAGTGATATCTAGCTAGGACCTGGAATGCCACAGTCTGACCTTTGACCTCCAGGGGTAACGAGGAGGACAGAGCACTGAGGGGGGACTTGTCCTCAATGTCTCGGTTGACGTTTCCAACTTCTCAGCAGCTTTTATTTAAAATGATAATCCTGCAGTATAAATGAAGTTAGTTGTGGGAAAACAAGTGAGAAGATTTAAAAGTTTAGTTTTTATCTTGTGTTCTAGTCATGAAAGGGTTCCTCAATTAGTCTTTATTATTATTAAAGATTCAAGAACTTTATTTGACAAATTCACATGCAGGATGAGCAGTGAGATGGAAGTGGCCGTGCCAATATATGTGCCAAACTCCAAAAACTCAATAAACTGTCTATAAACTAAGTATATACACAAATAAAAAATATATAAGTCAATGCAACAGATTCAAGATTCAATTCAAGAAACTTTATTAATCCCGAGGGAAATTAAGGTGCAACAGTTGACACAGGTAAGCTAAAAACTAAATAACAACTAAATAAAACTACTATAAACAAAATATAACTAAAATAACTCTAAATTAATCTAAGTGTATTGATTTAATTGATAGTGATAGTGATAGTGTATTGATAGAACAGTATTGACAATTCTGTATGTGTGTGTGTAGTTATACAAATGATTGATTATAGATATTAGATGTATTATTATTCTACCGTTGTTTTCAACACTGCTGCTGTAGTTGTTCCTAACCTTTTTGTGATTAAAACATCCGTCTTGTTGCAACCATTCTGTCCCCCGTGCTCCGTAGCGACCGAGCCTCTCAACACTTCCACATTTACACCCCAGCTGAACACACACAAACATGACGTCCACGCACACACACGCACGCCCGTTGTGACCACTTGAGTCCCCCCCGCCCGCCCCACCCAAAGCTTGGCGTGATTTGAGGAAAAATCCCCCCGTGACTACTGTTGCCTGGGAGACCGCACACATTCTTGTGTGAACTTTGAAGCGGCCACACACACACACACACACACACACACACACACACACCTTCGAGTTATTCTGACCTTGTTGCTAATCTCAGAACCAACTTTGTTCCATTGAGTGATTAAAGAAAACACATTATTACTTCTAATTAATTACTTCTGTGACTAATAACTTTATATTTAGTATTTTACATTACACTGTACTACTACTACTACTACTACTACTACTACTACTACTGTTTACAGGCTGGCAGAGGAGTTGAAAGGAGGGTAGGAACTTCAGCCATGAAGGTCGTTATGGTGATTGAGTTCAGCTTGTGGGGAATCTTCTGGTATCCCCGCAAAACATGGACTGGGTTCTTCAGAGTGGACCAGGCTCACTCCTTCCATGAAAACCTTTTGCTATGTTGCCAAATCAGCTGTTATCTATGTTAACTATTTCAGCTTGACAAGAGATTGATGGGAGACTTTCAGGATTTGGGAACATAAATCTGCATTCAGTAAAATAAAGAAAATATTTTAAAATCTAAAAAAAACGTAACAGTAGTTTAATCTAAGTCTTAATTGTTAGCTAACAATATGCTGACTTGATATGGTAAAGCCATCATTCGGTGGCATCAACTAGTCAACAACATGAACATCCATCTGAGTTGTATAGGGATGGGATCGGAGAGTCCGGGTTTCCAAGCCGAGACTCCGGCTCTGGTTTTGTGCGTCCACCGTGAAGGTCCATCCACTCCTGCGTGTGTGTCTCTCTGTGATCAAGGGGTTGGATCCCATTCATTGTCATGCTAATGGTGGCCGTGCAAAGGAGATTGTGCGGTGCGGGGACACACACAGTCAGAGCGGCGAGGGGAAATGAGCTTGACAATGAGCTGTCCGAGAGGGCTTCTCCTTGACTCAAGCGATGTGTGAGCGTGCACGTGGAAGTGTGTGTGTGTGCAGTTGGGAGGGGTTCTCCAGAGAAACGGCAGGTGGGTCGATTCAAGTAGCAGGTCTGTTTGTGTGTGACTTTGTGTGTCCATGTTGTGTGACTTTGTGTCAGTGTTGTGTGACTGTGTCAGTGCTGTGTGACTGTCTGTGTTGTGACTGTCTGTGTTGTGTTGCCTTGTGTGTACATGCTACTTTTGTATGTCTGTGTTGTTTCTTTTGTGTCTATAGATTTTACTTTCTGTCTCTTGCTTTCTTCAACGTGCAGGCAACAAGTGCAACGACAGCTCATTGGCTTGTTGTATTAATGTCAGTCATGCGACGTGTTATTTTGTGGTAGTTGTAGTTGTAATTTGGCCTAATGTGTCGTCTGTGCTGGGACTGAAGATGCCAGCCTTAGAGTTGGAGCTTTATTCTGCTGATGCTTGTAGTGCAGTGTTTTAATGTTTATAATGATCATGGTAATAATGTCAAGCAGTAAACAAAATTAGAGTAAACATTGATGTCTATCAACACATGTTGTTTGATTGAATGTTTTATGTGAAAACAGATGTATTGGTATTGAGACATGTAGCCTGCAGTGTGTAGCAGCCCCAACAGTAGCATTGTAGGGTTATGACCATCTCACATCTCCACTGAGGCAGCTAAACAGTTAGGGCTTTGTTAGACTGCAATACCCACAATCCCATCAGCTCGTCTCTCCACTGCACTGTTTCCTTTGTCACAATCCCTCCGTTGGTCAAATCAACTTGTTAATGGTACATAATGGTATCATTTGAACTTGTTGTACTTTACTTCTAGTTTACTTTACTAGTTAACTTTACTTCTGGTATACTTAACTTCTAGTTTACTTCCAACAGGCTCTTGGCTTAACTTTACTTCATGATTCTTTTTTGGGGTTTCTGCTATACCATTTATCTTTCCTGATTTAAATATTGATAACTGCATGGCTTGCTAGGACATTATATTAATAGGGCATTATTTAAACAAAGCTAACTTCATTGATAAACACACTGAAAACAATGGACCGTACAATATACATTTTGTATTATGGTTCCGACAAACTGTGTTGGCTTTAATAGTTATCACTCCTTTTACCCAGAATGCTCTAGGTCATTCCCACACAGGTTCTGGGTCACAGTCTGTGTTCAATGTTTGAATCATATGCTGGATGGTTTCTGCAGTACGAGAGAAGAATGAGTAACGAGACAGAAAGAGCAGCTAGAACCTTTTCCCATAGGAAAACTATGGGGAAGTTAGATTCTAACATTAGAGACTAACTTTTGCTATGGGGAAAGATTGTAGCCCTAGTCACATTTAGATAACGCTGTGTAAATGTCGTAAGATATAAAAAGTAAATCATAGTGAAACATTTATTTCGAGTTTGTCAACCAACTTTGTTGAAAGGGTGTGTGTGTGTGTGTGTGTGTGTGTGTGTGTGTGTGTGTGTGTGTGTGTGTGTGTGTGTGTGTGTGTGTGTGTGTGTGTGTGTGTGTGTGTGTGTGTGTGTGTGTGTGTGTGTGTGTGTGTGTGTGTGTGTGTGTGTGTGTGTGTGTGTGTGTGTGTGTGTGTGTGTGTGTGTGTGTGTGTGTGTGTGTGTGGTCACTCTCGACGGCTTTCTGTATCGGGAGAACAAGCCTCCGACTTCAGACATTTAGAGTGGACTGTGTTCCACACCCAGATTGTAAACATATGACATGTCAGTGGAATGCAATGACGACTTGAAATAGCGGGTTGCAATGTGGTTTCCGCCACCAGACTGGACCGAGAAAACAAACACACACACACCGTGTTTCACCTGCCGTTGTTATGCTAATGTGATACTTGTCAGCTAACAACCTGTCTTGTGTGTGTCACACGTCTTTGCGTGTATTGTTACTAACTAGAACAGCAGAACGCAGAACTTAAAATATTTTATACCATAAACCGTGTGTGTGTGTGTGTGTGTGTGTGTGTGTGTGTGTGTGTGTGTGTGTGTGTGTGTGTGTGTGTGTGTGTGTGTGTGTGTGTGTGTGTGTGTGTGTGTGTGTGTGTGTGTGTGTGTGTGTGTGTGTGTGTGTGTGTGTGTGTGTGTGTGTGTGTGTGTGTGTGTGTTCGCTCTGAGGCTGGAAAAGAACCCATTTAAGCACGAGAAGTAGAGCGTGGGATGTGTTTGTTTTAGATCAAACGTGCCAATGAATGAGCGGACTGAATCCAATTAACACCAAGCATTGTGTTCAGGCCTGTGTGTGTGAGAGAGACTGAGTTTAGTAAGGATAGTCTGTCATGTTACTTTGAACTAAAACACTAGTGACATAATGTGGTCAGAAGAGAGAATTCACGTTATTGAAATTCAACCAACCGCAAACTTTACCATCTCCAACCCTTACCTTAAACTCCACCTCTAATCTATACTTAATCATCTCTAACTTAATACCAAAGCGATACAGAAAGCCATCGAGAGTGACACCACACGCACGCATGCACGCACACACCTCTATCCTTCTCCCTAAACTGGGAGGCTCATGGGAGTAATGATTAGAGGAAAGTTCTAGTTGCTCCCCTGGTCAAATGGAGGTCTAGCAAAAATGGCTTCGATGACCATACTACTTGTTTTCTAGATAAAACATCAGCTTGTTGTCTAAATATAGGCCTCATTTACGCCTGAGCAGCGCTAGTCCAAACTGGACGAAAGGATGTGACGAATGGCCGGATAATGTCTATTATTAAATAAAGTGTTTTATAATTGAGGTCTCAAAGAAGCCACTTATGGGTTAGGCGCAGATATGGCTATCTGAAACCATCATCAACTTGGACCAGTTTAGGGGCTTCCCCGCCCCTCATTCTCCACCAGCTCCATCTTGTCTGGGATGTGTTTACCACCCACCTCTCTCCGCCATTACGGTCTACTGTTCTTTTCTCTCTCCTTTTTATTTATATTTCTCTCACTTTCCTCCTTTTTAGTATTCCCTCGTTCTCCTTGTTATTGTTGACATTTCTCTCTTCTGTTTACTCTCTCTCTCTCTCTCTCTCTCTCTCTCTCTCTCTCTCTCTCTCTCTCTCTCTCTCTCTCTCTCTCTCTCTCTCTCTCTCTCTCTCTGGCTGGCTCCTCCCCCTGAGTCGTCCCATGGGGCGTCCCATGGGGCCCCTGAGAGCCAATATGTCTGTCAGGGGCCATTGTGCCCCCAGAGACAAAAAGCCAGAGTCCACTCCACTTAAAGGCCTCATTGAGACCAGACACACACACACCACACACACACACACACACACACACACACACACACACACACACACACACACACACACACACACATATACACACACACACACAAGACCTGGCCTGGCTCAATGACATTGGGAACATCAATCAAATGGCAGGCAGACAAGACCAGTAGAGGAGTGTGGGAGTGGAAAGGGGAGGGTCAGTTTTGGCGGGGCGTGGGGGGTTGAACTTGGATTCCCTGTTTCCCCCCTCCCCCACACATTCTCTCTAGGTCCGTCTTCCTCTATATCTCCTTGGCTCGTTCACCAGCGCTCTCTCTGATGTCTCTCTACCATATGAGAGTTTCTCTTTCTCTCCCTTCTTAACGGTTTGTTGATCCCTCATATCCATCCCTCTGTGTACCACACCACACCTTGCTCTGTTTTTATTGCTCTCGCTCTACTTTCTGTGTGTGTGTGTTCATATTCATATAGTTTTTCTTCTGTAAGCCTTTGGCAATTCCTTTCAGGGGTCAAGCGTCACGTTTCCCACCTACGGCTCGACTGACTAGATTACATACGTACACACGAGAGTAAACATGTCTATACAGTTGACAAGATCTCTCTCTCTCTCTCTCTCTCCCCCTGTCCATCGCCACAGAGATGACCCTCCTGTCAGCCGACCGCCAGCCCCTGGACACCACCCCACTGTCCGACATGGCCCCCACCACCACCACCACCCTCAACACCACCACCTCCTCCACCCCCGGCAGCACCTCCAGCGAGGACCCGGAGCTGCGGATGCTGGAGAAGCGGGAGAAGGTGCTGGAGGAGCTGCTGCAGACGGAGAAGGACTACGTGAAGGACCTGCAGATGTGCGTCACGGACATCCTGCAGCCCCTGCAGCACAAGCAGGTGAAGGGGGGGGGGGGGGGGCGGGGCTGGGCTGAGGGGGCGGGCCTGGGCTGAGGGGCGGGGCTGGGCCGAGGGGGGGAAGACTTTGAGGGTGACACAGGGCTCCAAATTAACTGGTGCTCCCAACTTTAAAAAATAAAGATGCACCCATCAAAATGTAAGGAGCTCCAACAATGTATTTGGGTTAATTTTACTGCAACATTTGCATTGCACTAAATAAAGTATAAAAAATCATGTAAGCCAGTATTCCAAGAATATTGAACTGTACATTTGGCAAATAAGCCTACTGACTACTCAATACAATTACATCAATCATTAAATACTTGACATTAAGAACGTTAAACTTAAACATAGTGAAATTCTATCTCTGTAATAAACTACTTCAGAGCTCACAATGTAATTCTGAATATTTAAACTATTCACTAATATCTCCTCTCCGAAACTGGTTTGGTTTGGGGGGGGGGGGGTTGTCTTTGCAGGTCATTGTTGAAAATCGTAAATTGGTTGTAAAGTCGTCAATTCTCAGCGAAGTAAAAGTTCATGTTCAGACAAAAGAAAAAAAACTAAGTATGAACCCATGTGGGAAGTATGTAACGCAGGGCTTGGTGTGTGTTTAAAGTTAGCCTGTTTTGAATTGAGCGGTACGTAACTTACACGTCTGCTTCAAAGTGCGTTATGAATCCGCTTTGTAATGAAATGTAATGTTTTTCCTCCAAAGGTGCAGAACGTGGACTACGACGGCCTGTTCGGAAACATCGACTCGGTCATAGACCTCTCAGAGCGGCTCTTCCAGGAGCTGCAGGACACGGACTCCATCGGTGAGAAGAAGATATTTAAAGATGCGCCGTTGTTCTTCATCTCTAGATGGGCTTTATATCTTCCCTGTTCTTCTCTCAATCAATAGCCACGAGCAAACTCCTACTAATGACTTGGTGTGTAGTGGAGCAAACTCCTACTAATGACTTGGTGTGTAGTGGAGCAAACTCCTACTAATGACTTGATGTGTAGTAGAGCAAACTACTACTATTCACTTGGTGTGTAGTAGAGCAAACTACTACTATTCACTTGGTGTGTAGTAGAGCAAACTACTACTAATGACTTGATGTGTAGTAGAGCAAACTACTACTATTCACTTGGTGTGTAGTAGAGCAAACTACTACTATTCACTTGGTGTGTAGTAGAGCAAACTACTACTATTCACTTGGTGTGTAGTAGAGCAAACTACTACTATTCACTTGGTGTGTAGTAGAGCAAACTACTACTATTCACTTGGTGTGTAGTAGAGCAAACTACTACTATTCACTTGGTGTGTAGTAGAGCAAACTACTACTAATGACTTGGTGTGTAGTGGAGCAAACTACTACTATTCACTTGATGTGTAGTAGAGCAAACTACTACTAATGACTTGATGTGTAGTAGAGCAAACTACTACTATTCACTTGATGTGTAGTAGAGCAAACTACTACTAATGACTTGATGTGTAGTAGAGCAAACTACTACTATTCACTTGGTGTGTAGTGGAGCAAACTACTACTATTCACTTGGTGTGTAGTAGAGCAAACTACTACTATTCACTTGGTGTGTAGTAGAGCAAACTACTACTATTCACTTGGTGTGTAGTAGAGCAAACTACTACTATTCACTTGGTGTGTAGTAGAGCAAACTACTACTATTCACTTGGTGTGTAGTGGACCAGGACATTGGGTCACAAATCTTTTCAGGGCTATAAACGGGGTCACGGGCCAAGACGGGTTGGAACCGCTACGTTAGAGGAGATTGTGCATTGACAGAGATTAACCTCATTGTACGTGTGTATGTGGCGTTCAGATGTGTTCTATGCGTCATATCGCTTTCTCTTTCTTTCTATATTTAACCCATTGGAACATGGTGTGCTTCAGGAACGGTCTTTCTGGACTTTAAGTGCGAGCTGGAGGAGGTGTACAAGGTCTACTGTCAGAACCACGACGACGCCATCGCCCTGCTGGGGATTTACGAGAAGGACGACAACATCCAGCGGCACATACTGGAGTCTCTGGAGAAGCTCAGGTGACTAGCTGCAAGCTGCTAGCTGTCTTAGAACCGTGGGTTGTACAGCTGCTAGCTGTAGAATGTTTAGCTTGAGTCTTAGCTTGAGAATGGCTAACTTTAGAATCGGTAGTAACACTTGTTGGCTGTGTCCTCAATCCTTCCCTCATCCCCTACTCCCTCTCTAGGGAGTTTAATGTAGAGGACTATAAAGTTAAATCCTTACCTCATTCCCTACTCCCTCCTAGTAGTTCAATAAAGAGATTATATTGTTAAAATCACTTTGGGACACTACCGGAGTCTCCCTTAACGACATCATTGCTGTCTCAACGTGTCAAACGTGTCAGATCTTCGTCGGAGGATGTCCATCTGCAGTTTTTCTTTCAGCGCCATGCATGATGTTCTATATGCTGGTTAAGTGACCATTGTGGTATAAGATGAGTGGTATTATAAGAATAATTCTCAATAATTCTTATACATTTGGACTGCAATACAAAATTGCCAACTCCCTATATAGTGCACCATATAGTGAGGAGGGAGTGATTTCGGACAGAGCTGTTCAGAACTGCTAGCTTTACAACGGCTAGCTGTTGGTTAAGTTAGCCTGAACATTATGCTGTAGAAGTGCTAGCTCAACAAATGCTAGCAGGACTCTCTTGTATGAGAGAAACCAGCTGAGTGTGACGGTTGACCTTTAACCTGCATGAGTGTGAAAACAAGCAACCTGCAACCTGCCTGTGGGTGTGTGTGACCTTATGTAACAAATACTGTGTTAAACATTAACAGTGGTACACCTAAAGGCCATGTGTTTGTGTCAGAGGTTCTCCGGTGGGGAGTGTACCAATGTATGTTGTTGTACAACCAACCATCAAAACCAACTACTACTAAATGTTATACCTTACAACTGGTCAGTTGTAAGGTATACAGTTTGCAAATGGGAGTCTATTAACAGGACGGCACACAGGTTGACTGTTAAGTCTTGAAAACACACACACACACACACACACACACACACACACACACACACACACACACACACACACACACACACACACACACACACACACACACACACACACACACACACACACACACACACACACACACACACACACACACACACACACACACAGCGAGATGCCTCCACCTTGTGTCATCCTGTGTCCGCTATGCGAAGCACTTTAAGAATGTCCTCCACCAGGTTTGTCTTGACTGCTGCCTTCCCAGGGACTTGCTTTGTCCAGTCCAAACACTATCGGCCATCTTTGTTTGATGATACTGGCGCCAAGCCTCGACGCAAGGGCTCTCTCGTACTAAAACAAAACCAAAAAGCCACAAAACTAGAGGGGCCCTCGGTAGAGCCCATACCTCCGCCACACCAAAAGGTCCCCAGGATCCAGATTCGGATCTGGATCTGCGGCAAAACTCCGCTCCTCACTTTTTTGGTGATCTAGCTAACAGACAGACAGACAGACAGACAGGAGAAATACATAACCTCCGCCCCATCTTCGATGGTGGAGGTAACCAGACTACTTGATGAAACCGTATTTAAAACAGGCATGGTCTGAACCTAGTTTACTTAGGATTTAGTCGAAAGGGACAATATGGTACGCTGACGTTTTTTAGGAATGCCAACCTGACATAGTCAATTACTTGTTGGGTAACTTGGCCTGAGACACAGCCTATTTTTCAACACACAAGGCATTTGTTTTCACTTATGTGTGTGTATGTATGTATGTGTATATATATATATATATATATATATATATATATATATATATATATATATATATATATATCAACCTCTGTGGCGCCGCTGTACTTAATACAGAAGTGGACAATGCAGACTCTTTACTCCATATATCCCTTTATACTTAATTGATTCAGAAAATACCTCTGACATGTAGTTTAATAACACCTGACTTTAGGTGTGTACACACCTGTAAAAAGCTTGGCTGTGTTTTTACATGAGCCATTGAGTCAACAGGGACGTCCGTGCTGACCGCTATTTCCTTCTTAAAGCTAACGGCACAGCGCTCGGCCGATTGAGAGTCACTCTGTTGCTTGAGTGAGGCCTCTGAAACTTTGTAAGGTGTAACCACGGCAACCCCGCTGCAACATCCCAGTAGGGTTCTGCTCAAATTCTCCTGGACATGAAGGAAGAACAACACTAACGACGGAGGCTTGGTTGTAATGAAGCCACAGTCGTTTAGTGGGACTGGGCTCACTGGTTTTAGTTGAGGTTCTGTAGTCGTTCTGTAGTCCTGGTCCTGGAATTAACTGGATCTATTTGTCCTGTGGGATAGTCATCATATAGTTATATTGTTCTGCAGTGTTAGCATGTCATTTTAGTAGTTCTGTAGTTTTGTCATTGTATATTTATGAAGTTTAGTAGTTCTGTAGTTTTTATAGTTCTGTAGTTTAGAGGTTCTATTCTCCTGTCGTTTTGTCATTGTATAATTCTGTAGTTTAGTTATGTAATTCTGTAGTTCAGTAGTGTTTATAGTTCTGTAGTTAAGAGGTCCTATACTCCTGTAGTTTAGAGGTTCTATACTCCTGTAGTTTAGAGGTTCTATACTCCTGTAGTTTAGAGGTTCTATACTCCTGTAGTTTAGAGGTTCTATACTCCTGTAGTTAAGAGGTCCTATACTCCTGTAGTTGAGGTTCTATACTCCTGTAGTTTAGAGGTTCTATACTCCTGTAGTTTAGAGGTTCTATACTCCTGTAGTTTAGAGGTTCTATACTCCTGTAGTTTAGAGGTTCTATACTCCTGTAGTTTAGAGGTTCTATACTCCTGTAGTTTAGAGGTTCTATACTCCTGTAGTTTAGAGGTTCTATACTCCTGTAGTTTAGAGGTTCTATACTCCTGTAGTTTGGTCATTATCTGATTATGTAGTTTAGTCATTCCGTCGTAGTTGGTAGTATAGGTCACAACACAACAGCAATGCTTCTCCATCTACTTCCAACAGTGTCCATGAAGACAAGAGACCAATGTAACACTAAATCAAGTGTTCTCTCTCTCGTTGGTGTCTCGTGAATGTGTCTACTGTGTTTGGGACTCTGAAGCAGCACTGTGTCTCCAGTGGCTGTGTAAATGAACACCAAGGCTATTCTAAACCCACATGTTATCCCTCTCTCTCCTCTCTTCACCTCCTTCTCCTCCGCCACAGGGCTGTCTATCGAGAGTGGTAAGTGTCCCCCCCGTCAGTCTGTTGTCTTGGATGATATCCTTGCATGAGAAATCATTTCATCGCCGCATGCCATGAGCTCATACTAACCCCCAGCCTGGAAATGACATGTCCGTGTGTGTGTTTGTGTGTCTGTTTACTGCGACTGATTTTTAAACTCATGGGTTTTGCTGTGTATGTGAACTTGTGACTCTTCAATGGATCACACCGTCCTGTTTCCTCTGAACAATTGTGTGTGCTTGCGCTGCGCCTTTATTGTGAAAAGCTGTGTGTGTGGTTGGGTGGATGGGTTTGTGCTGTGCCTTTATTGTGAAGAGACCTGCTATTCCTTATGTGCTCTGTGGTCCAAGAGGAAACGGTGATTCATTTTCTGGATCAACACAGATGGTGGTGGTGGTTGTTGATTCCTTAACATGCTTGTCTGTTGCCATCTAGTGGTGAAAGACCAAGTACAAATTAACAAAAATCACATTCAAATTCTACTCTTGATGAAATTTCAAATGGAGTTGTTGATAATTGTAACTATGAAGTTTGAATGAGTGATGTTGGATCTTCAAGCCAATCTAAGTGATTATTCTGATTATATTGATCTGTGCCCTGAGCCTGCTTGTAATACAAAATGCTATATCAAATATTACAAAATGCTGTTGTTTTTTGTTTAGTTTTTAAAGGCTTGTCTTTCTAAAGCTTGACATGCTACTCTGCAAGCACCAACTCCCAGATTCTCGCTCTCGCTCTCTCTCGTTCCCCCCCCTCTCTCTCTCTTTCCCCTTCCCCCCCAACTTCCACACTTGCTATCTCGCTTACGCGTCTATCTCTCAAACATCCAGTCTGTCACCTCTGACTGACCCACCCTCTCTCTCCTCTCCTCTCTCTCCCCCAGGGGGAAGACGAACTACATCAACCTGGGCTCCTTCCTCATCAAGCCGGTGCAGAGGGTGATGCGCTACCCCCTGCTGCTGATGGAGCTCCTGGGGTCCACGCCCGAGGGCCACCCGGACCGGGCCCAGCTGTCTCGGGCCCTGCTGGCCATCAAGGAAATCAACGTCAACATTAACGAGCACAAGCGGCGCAAGGACCTGGGTAAGACGGCTGCTCCAGGAACACCCCTCTGGGGTTTAGGATGCTCTCATTTACCTGCCAACCAATCAAAAGCTGTGCAGTTTCTGCTAAATAGGATTCATTTTGTTTACGAGGACATTTTGTAGCCGAATAGTGATAACGGATATGGTTAAGACTATCACTACTTATTGTTATCACTATAGTAGTATTCTAATGAACATATGTTTATTTTTAAACACTGGTTCCTAAACAATGAAGAGAAATAATAGTCTTCCTGTTCACGCCCAAATCACACAGATCACAAATTTCACTTCCTATTTGTTGCAACACCAAAATAGGAATTGAATCATGATTGTGACAGATGCAGAAGAGTTGTATATATATATTTTTGTCTGTATTTGGCGCAGAAAAGATTATTTTCCGATTTGGCGTGTGCTTAGGAATACGTTAACACACAATATAGCTAGGCGCCTCTACTTGTATACTGACTCCGCTGCGCCCTCTGCTGTCCACAGTGATGAAGTACAGGAAGGGGGACGAGGACACGCTGATAGACAAGATCTCCAAGCTCAGCATGCACTCCATCATCAAGAAGTCCAACCGCGTCAGCAGCCACATCAAACACCTCACGGGCATCTCGCCCCAGGTAATGCCCGGCCCCTCGCTTAGCCGCTAGCGTTAGCCCAGCCTGTGAGGAAGGGGGGGCTTAACGTCACCTCTCAGGAGCCGTCGGGTCATTGAAAATGTGCTTTACATGCACTGGTGTCTTTCATTACCTGCTCCATCAAAGATGAAAACGGAGGTTATATTTTCACACCTGTTTGTTTGTTTATCTGTCGGGTAACAAGATAACTCAAAATTTGAACTCAAAAAAAAGAATTTGACAACCCTTAGTGGTAAGATTACTTATGGCCAAGGAACACTTGTGGCGACTCTACTGCACTCTACCGAGGGCCCTCTAGTTATTTACTACTTATTTTACATTTTGCTTTTACATGTGATTATTATTAAGTGTGTTTTTTATTCATGCCTTTTTTATGTCTTTACAAAATGAGATTCCTATGTAAAGTACACCTTCTATCAGTGTAAATGACATTCGTCCGTCCCCCCCCCAGATCAAGGATGAAGCATTCGACGACGCGGAGAAGCTGTTCCGACTGCAGGAGAGACTCATCAAGTCTCTCATCCGGGACATCTCCCTCTACCTGCAGCACATTCGGGTACGAGCGTCAACCGATGACTTCTGATTCCACAATTTGACTACTTAGGCATTTAGCGGATGCTTCTGTCCAAAGGGAAATTAAGTGAATTCAGATACATGTCACCACTCAGTGGGTAGTGGGGTGAAGGCATCTTGGCACTAGACCCCAAATGTATTGCCCTTTTCTTTCAACATTAAAACCCCACTATAAGCGGGTTGTCTGGCAACCGGAAGGTTGCTGGTACGATCCCCCGGCTCTTCTAGCCAAGTGTCGAGGTGTCCTTGAGCAAGACACCCTAACCCACTGCTCCTGACCAACTGGCTGTCTGCTTGCATGGCTGACACTGCGGTCGGTGTGTGAATGTGGGCATAAATTGTAAAGCGCTTTTGGTTAAAAGCGCAATAGAATTAAATGGTAAATGGACTGCATTTGTACACGTGTGTTTCCACAGGAGTCCGCCTCCGTCAAGGTGCTGGCAGCCATCAGTTTCTGTGACATCTACACGGACCGTAGCTTTATTGACCCGGAGCGCTTCCAGAGAGCCCACCGCTCCATCAGCGACAAGCAGTTCACACACTTTGTAAGACCTACTGCCTACTGACCTACCTAACTCCCTTTTCCTACCTAGCTAGCTATCTACCTAGCTCCCTATTTCTACCTACCTAGCCCCTTTTCCTATCTAGCTACCCACCTACCTAGCCCCTTATTCCTATATAGCTACCTACCTACCTAGCTACCTACCTACCTAGCTCCCTATTGCTTCCTGCCAACATATTGCTACCTTTTTACCTAGCACCTACCGACCTACCTAGCTTCTTACCTACCTAGCTCATTATACCTACCTAGCTTCTTACCTACCTAGCTCATTATACCTACCTATCTACCTACCTAGCTCATTATACCTTCCTAGCTCCCTATACGACCTTCCTACTGATTGTTCACTGTCGTCCACCAAAGGCAGGGAGTAGGTCTTAATCACGGAGGCGTAATGCCGCCAGCGTTTCTATGGACTTGACAATTTAAACTTTGACCACGTTTGGCACTGAGCTCTCGAAGCACGGCCAATCAGATTACAGCTTTGTTTGACATTCTAAAACCCCACAGATTCCAAACACAACGGCATCTCCAGTTCTAAACCTGAATAAATAAATGTTTTAATAAATTATTTTTAATTTGTCTGTTGAATCAAGTACATTTGCTTTGTGTTTGTTTTCTATCTCAAAACAGGCTTCACGGGCACACACTTTTTACGACACGTGTCTATTGATTAATGTTTCCCTAAAAAACGAAAACAAGGCTTTGAACGCAACTCACCCGTTATTTTGTTTCTATCTCCCCCGCCGGCCGAGCAGAAGGAGCGCACGGAGGCGCTGGTGACCGGCCCGCTGGGCCAGCTGCTGCTCATGTTCGCCGGGCCCCACAAGCTGATCCAGAAGCGCTTCGACAAGCTGCTGGACTACGACGGCTGCAAGGAGCGCGCTGAGCGCTTCAAGGAGCGTCGCGTGCAGGAGGAGGCGCAGGCGGCCAGGAACAACTACGAGGCGCTCAACGCCCAGCTGTTGGACGAGCTGCCCAAGTTCCACACGGCGGCCGAGCAGCTGATGACGGGCTGCGTGCGCGCCTTCTCCTGCGCCCAGAAGGACTTTATGAAGCGGACCCTCGGCGAACTGCAGCCCCTCCTGAAGGTAGGAGGCGGAGGAGGAGGAGGAGGAGGAGGTGGGAGGGAGGGAAGAAGACTAGGAGGAGGAGGAGGATGAGGTGGAGAAGTAGGGGGTAAGGGAGGAGGGGAGGGAGGTGGAGGAGGAGAAGTGGGGGTGAGGGAGGTGAAGGAGATGGGATGGAGGAGGAGGTGGAGAAGGGGGAAGGAGGAGGAGGAGAAGGAGGCGGAGAGTGCAATGATGATGCAGATAGAGGAGGAAGTGGGCAACTGAAGAGGGGAGGTGGAGGAGTTTGGAATGATGAAGCAGCAGCAGTAGGAGGAGGTGGGGAGGAAGGGTGTAGCGACTGTAGGTGCTCCTACAGCAGGGGTAGCGGCCACCAATGGCCCGCGGGCCGCCTGTTGCCAACCCATGTCCTACAGGGTTCACTCTTGGAAGGAACCCACCTGAGAGCTTGATGGGCGTTTTCGTGGGGTTATGCAGGAAGTGGTTTAGAGGTCAAGTCAAGTTTATTGTCACATCAAAGTTATACAAGTATAAGCAATGGGTGAAAATCTTATTTGCAATACCCGACGACAGACAGCAGTTAATAGCAAATAATAGAATAAAAAATAAGTAAAAAGTACAAACTGTATAAAGTTAAATATATAAAAATATAAACGTGCATATATAAAATGCAATATATTAGCACAGAAAATGAGCTATATATATATATATAAATCAATGTAATCAAATATACATTGTTATATGCTATACACCCTTGTTCAGCAGCCTGATGGCCTGACTGTGGAAGCTATCTCTAAGTATGTGTGCTGCACTTGATACTGCGGTATCGCCTGCCTGACGGTAAAAGTGAGTACAGTTTGTGGCTGGGGTGGGCATTGTCTTTTTTGATGTGTTTGGCCTTGGCCACGCACCGCTGGTTGTATATATCCAGGAGGGAGGGGAGCTCACCTCCAACGATATACTGGGCCGTCCGCACCACCCTTTGAAGCGCTCTGCGCTCGAGTGCGGTGCAGTTCCCGTACCAGGCGGTGATACACCCTGTAAGAACACTCTCAATTGTGCCGGTGTAGAATGTTCTCAGGATGTGGGGGCCCATGCTGAATTTCCTCAGACGCCTGAGGAAATACAGGCGTTGTTGGGCCCTTTTCACCACGTGTGTGGTGTGCGTGGACCATGTGAGGAACTTGAAGCTGCTGACCCGCTCTACTGCAACCGTCGATGGAGATAGGGCCGTGCTCTCCTCTCTGCTTCCTGTAGTCCACGATCAGCTCCTTGGTCTTCTTGACGTTGTGGGAGAGGCTGTTCTCTTGGCACCACTGCTCCAGCGATCCAACCTCCTCCCTGTAGGCTGTCTCGTCGTCGCCGGCGATCAGGCCCATCACTGTCGTGTCGTCAGCAAACTTGATGATGAGGTTGGAGCTGTCCATAGCCATGCAGTCGTGGGTATAGAGGGAGGGGAGGAGGGGGCTCAGCACGCATCCCTGGGGGGCTCCCGTGTTGAGGGTCAGTGGCGGTGGTCAGAGGTGGTGCTGCCCATCCTCACCACCTGGCGGCGGTCCGACAGGAGGTCCAGTATCCAGCTGCATGTGGATGGGGGCACGCCTAGACATCTAAGCTTGGTGTCGAGCTTGGCAGGAACTATTGTGTTGAACGCTGAGCTGTAGTCCACAAACAGCATTCGCACATAACAGTTCTTTCCCTCCAGATGGGAAAGGGCAGTGTGGAGGGCCATGGCAATTGCGTCGTCCATGGATCTGTTTTGACGATATGCAAATTGCCATGGGTTCAGCGTGGCAGATAACATGGAACAAATAAAGTCCTTGACCAACCTCTCGAAGCATTTGCTGACAATCAAGGTGAGGGCTACAGGTCTATAGTCATTCAGGCATGTTACCTTGGGTTGTTTAGGGACAGGCACGATGGTGGACATCTTGAAGACCGCGGGAACAACAGCCTGGGACAGGGAGAGGTTGAGGTAGAGGAGTTCTCTACACAACTGGTTCTCCCTCTGAAGTTCGTTATCGTCTGTAACCCTTGCCACATACCCCTCGCGTTGTGGCTCTTGAATTTCTCCTCCACTCCGTCCTCCCGCTTGGCAGTGACGATGGTCTTACGGAGGTCGTAGCGGGCTCTCGTATATTCCTCCATATTCCCGGAACCAAAGGCGGCGTTAAGCGTGTGTAGGGCAGCGCGAACATTGCTGTTAATCCACGGTTTCTGGTTGGGATATATCCAAGCCGACTTTGTCGGAACAACGTCATCTATGCACTTCTTGATAAACCCGGTGACCGAGGACGTACTCGTTGATGTTATTGTCCGAGGCGACCCGGAACATGTCCCAGTCAGCGCAATCAAAACAATCCTGCAGCATAGAGTCTGATTGGTCCAACCAGCATTGGACCTCCCTCACAGCGATTGGTTGCTGCTTCAGTCTCTCTCTAAGTAGACACAGTTGTGGGTGGGTGGATGTGTTTGTTTGTTAGTTGTGGTCAGGGGACAGGAGGTTATAAGGTTGAGTGTTGTGTACCAAGCAGGAATATCGATGCATCATTTAACTGACTCATCCTGATCGGTTTGCCTTTTTTCTCCTCATCCTCCAGTTTTCCGGTCTCTGCAGCACGGAGGGCAACCTGGTGTCTGTGTTCCAGGAGGAGTACACCCGAGTCCTACAGCTCCTGCAGAGCTTCAGCTTCTGCCCCGAGAACCTGCCCGCCTCCTCCACCATCCCTGCCACCTCCATCTCCTCCTCTTCCGCCTCCTCGTCCACACGGAAGGGCTTGGAGAAGCAAACCTCTAAGAAACAGCTGCAAGGACCGGTATGTCCAGATGTGTTTGTCCGTCTTCTTCTTCTTCAGTGGTTCCAAAACGTTTTCTGCTGGGCCCCCCTCTTGTGGATCTATAAATGCCCCCCCCCCCCCCCCCCACCTACATGCACCTACAGAAATAGGCTAGAATCACAGTCTACTGGAGTCACTTTGGTGATGTTGTTGGTGTGGTCTTAACGACCTCTGGATGCCTCTGGATCCCCCCTGCAGCCCAACTACATCCTGCAGACGGAGGCGCACCGCTCGGGCCTACTGGCCCGATACGCCCCAGACAAGCTGTTCCGGGCGGAGAGGAACTTCAACGCAGCGCAGGACCTGGACGTGTCGGTGCTGGAGGGCGACCTGGTGGGCGTCATCAAGCAGCAGGACCCCATGGGCAGCAACAACCGCTGGCTCATCGACAACGGAGGTAAACCCTGAACAGAGAGAGAGAGGGAATGACATGTAGCACCGGGCCAACACATTAGCCTGTGTAGACACGGGACACTCTTTTAGTATGGATTTTATAAAGGACACCCCTGGTCTTGTAGAAGCACGACACAGTATTTTTCTTAACTAGGTTAAGTCAAGGTGTGTGTGTGTGTGTGTGTGTGTGTGTGTGTGTGTGTGTGTGTGTGTGTGTGTGTGTGTGTGTGTGTGTGTGTGTGTGTGTGTGTGTGTGTGTGTGTGTGTGTGTGTGTGTGTGTGTGTGTGTGTGTGTGTGTGTGTGTGTGTGAAATCTGGTCAGTTCAGGCTGGTCATAATGATTCTAATATTAAACCCCCCCCTTCCATCCCATGACCTTACATTTTTAATTATACTTTACATTTTTTTTAATGTTTTTATCTATTCTATTTATTTTGTCTTATTTTAATCTATATAACTATAAAAATTATTTTACTGTATGTGCAATTTTACCATCTCTGTAAAGCGCCTTGGGTGTCCAGAAAAGCGCTATATGAAATAGTATTATTAATGTAGAGCTCTGTGTTGTTCCCCAGTGACCAGGGGCTTCGTGTTCAGCTCCTTCCTCAAGCCCTACAGCCCCCGCCGCAGCCACTCGGACGTGTCCATCGGCAGCCAGTCGTCCACCGAGTCGGGCTACGGCGGCTCCTCCCCCGTCTTCTCCCGCCACAACAGCACCAGCACTTTGACCTTCAACCAGGAGGCGGCCACCGTCAGCTTCACGGCCGGCGGCCCGCCCCCCCAGAGGCAGCCCTCGCCGGACTCCGCCCCGGCCGCCGCCGCCCCCCCGGCACACCGCCACCGCAGGGACGAACGCCACGCCGCCGAGCCCGCGACGACGACGGCGCCGGCGCCGGCGGCGGTCACCTCCGACCCGTCTGGGAACTCTGTGGCCCGGAGGGAACGTGGCGCCCCCGAGCGGGCGGCGCGGGACTCCTCCCACCGAGGCCCGGACGCCCAGGCGGACGAACCCCGCCACGAGCACTCGGGTCGCCGCAGGGACCCCCAGGACCGGCACGACCCCACCGCACGCAGGGAGCCGTCGGACGGGAGTTTACAGCGGCGCTACGCTCACGCGGACAGCGCTTCCAAGGACAGCGGCTCCTACCGGGCCCGTAACCACGGTGGCGGTGGCGGCGGCCAAAGGGGGGCGCCGTACTCCCGGGACGTGGTGGAGCACAGTGAGCCGGAACCTGAAGCCGAGATAGACGGACACCAGGTAAGAAGGTCCCCAGCCCCTGCTCTGTTCACGTTCACTTACTTCTACCACAGTTTTGGGGCCGAGGAACAGTTGATTAGATTGTAGCGCAGCTCCGGATCCCGGCTCTACTAAGGGCCCTCTAGTTATAACAGGCGTCTTGTGTCAATACATGTATCACGGCAAACATGGCAAACAATCGTATGTGTGTGTGTGTGTGTGTGTGTGTGTGTGTGTGTGTGTGTGTGTGTGTGTGTGTGTGTGTGTGTGTGTGTGTGTGTGTGTGTGTGTGTGTGTGTGTGTGTGTGTGTGTGGTGTGTGTGTGTGTGTGTGTGTGTGTGTGTGTGTGTGTGTG
Organism: Muraenolepis orangiensis; assembly: GCA_027704905.1. Classification (NCBI taxonomy): domain Eukaryota; kingdom Metazoa; phylum Chordata; class Actinopteri; order Gadiformes; family Muraenolepididae; genus Muraenolepis; species Muraenolepis orangiensis. Next base: position 28,005,555 of record CM051014.1, on the reverse strand, counting down.
TGTGTGTGTGTGTGTGTGTGTGTGTGTGTGTGTGTGTGTGTCCTCTCTCCAGATCTACTATGCCCTCTACCCATTCAGCGCCCGCTGCTCCAACGAGCTGACCATCTCGGCCAACGAGCGCGTTCGCATCCTGGAGTTCAAGGACATGAACGGCAACGACGAATGGTGGCTGGGCGAGGTGGGCGGTTGCCGCGGCTACGTACCGTCCAACTACATCCGCAAATCGGAGTACACTTGAGAGGGGAAAGGGGGCGGGGTCATGCCGCGCTAGGTTCTCGCAGCGTGCAGGTATAGAGAGAGAGAGGCTCTGGGCGAGCGCATGTGAGCCACTTCTGAGCTCCAACTCGTCACACATTTTCCACAGTGAGTGGGGGGAGGGGAAAGTGCCGCAGAACTACAATCCATCACATGACTTCCAAACAACTTCCGATTGGACAGTTTTGGACCTGACGTTGTTTCTGATGTTTTGCCAGCCAGACATTCTCTTTATTGTGTTCTCATTGAGACGGTCTCGACGGCCAGTCCCAGCTAGTGTTATTCATGCCTATATTTATAAAAAGAAAACTTTTTTTAATTTTTTTTTAATGATGCAGTTGTTTTTTAGCGCCGAGAATCTGTGTGTATCCGTACCAGGTGACTTCCTGTGTAGTTAGATCCACAGGAAGTCACTCACCACGATGTCCACTAAATGTATATAAAAAAAAAGAAAGAGAAGAAGGAAATTCCGTGGATGAGCTGATTGAATCGAACAAAAAAAAAGTGTGTGTGTGTGTGTGTGTGTGGTGTGTGTGTGTGTGTGTGTGTGTGTGTGTGTGTGTGTGTGTGTGTGTGTGTGTGTGGTGTGTGTGTGTGTGTGTGTGTGTGTGTGTGTGTGTGTGTGTGTGTGTGTGTGTGTGTGTGTGTGTGTGTGTGTGTGTGTGTGTGTGTGTGTGTGTGTGTGTGTGTGGCTGGCAAGCAAAACATTTCCATGATTTGCTTATCTTAAAAAAGATGAAATGTTTATGACTGACGTCATGGTTTACAAAAGCACTCTTTGAATCCATTTGAGTTGACCTCCATGAGACCTTTCTCAACGGGGGGGTTGACCTTTTATAGAATAAGCGGTTGATGAGGACTGTGGCATTTAGGAGGGAGGACGTCGACCAATCAGGACAGAGCCTGCAGATCGCATGATCGGAGGCCAAATTGACCTGGCTTGACCTGTCACTTGACTTATTTGCATTCTATATAAAGCTCCATTTTGAGACTGTATTGCTGCACTCCTATTTCCCCCGAGCGATCACTGTTTGAATAAACAAAAGATGAACTGAATTGTTTTGTTTCCATTGTGTAATTTACTAAATGTGTATTTGATATGTATGCAGTGAAACGAGAATGTATTTGGTGTGATATATACGTTGGGTTATTTCAATTTTTGGTAGTTTCATGTTGTCCTATACTGTGGTTTATTAACTACTTATTAGAAATCCACACAATCAGTTTTTGTGTGGATTGTTATATCTTATTTCAAACGTTACCCGAGTAAATGTTACCTGAGTTGATGTTACGTAGTTGGCTGGCGAAAACAGTGGTAACATTAGCGGATGATTCCGGCAATGTAACTTGGCATGTAACCACAAAGTGACTAACTTGTTATCATTGTCATACCCTTCATGTAATAAGTGAGGAACATATTTTCATCTCCAGATGGAAAACTTTAGGGTTGTGAAATAATGGTCTTGGTGTTCCGATTTGTCCACGAAGTACAGGTTTCTCAAAGAAGGCCCTCCCCCCCCCCCTGCTCTGTGATTGGCTAGTCAAATGATATTCATAATTGGATAGTCAAATGAGTATGAGCATCCCCATTGGCTATTTAAACGCAAATATTTTTGTATTTGTTCACAGAATGTCATGCACAGCTACAGATTTCCCTACGGATTCAAACTTTTAAATTTAGTGGATCTAAATGTTTTGCGCAGTTGAACGTATTCACACTAAATGTTTTTACACATTCGTCATACACATACGTCACCCCAAATGGACGAACAATTCAGAAACTTCGGATGTTTGCTTCTTGGACCCATAAGGTCTACAGTTTTTTATTGTATTCATTATTTTTAGGTAATTTGATGTAGTTTTGTTGTATGTTGTGTTTCAATAGGACTTATTTATATTGTATTTGTAATATGTAATATATATATATAATGACTTAGATGGCGAATGTAGTCCTGCGTCTTTGTGGACAAGCTAATTCTAAAGGTGAAACCGTCTGGGTAAATGAACTGAACTGAACCCGATTGAATCAAGTGTACTAGATCAAGCACTAGACAATAATTAACGATGTTAAAGGAATCGATGTAGCACCTACGTACCCGTGGGGGCGGCTGGTCGGCGCAGCGCCGGTTACCGCAGACTGAGGCAATAAAACGGAGCGCAGACGCGACCGTCCTCCACTGGTGCTGCGAGAGCTGTGAAGGAGGACCGTCGTCATCATCATCATCATCATCATCATCATCATCATGGGTTTCTTCCTGGTGCCCATGCTCATAGCACTGTGTGCCGTCTCTGTAACTGGACAGGACATGTTTGTAAGTATGAACCACTGCCTCAAACGCCATCCATATGTGTGTGTGTGTATATATATATATATATATATATATATATATATATATATATATATATATATATATATTTAATAATATTAAAAAATATATATATATTAAAATATAATATTAAATGAATAAAATATGTATTATTATGAATTTATTTGTATGACAGGGAAGTGGGGGAATGACAATGTGTAGTAAGTGACGGGTCGTTACTGAGTTGAGTGTGAAGTTGTTTGTATGAGCGGTTCTCCAGAATGTTGCACGCAGCAGAGAGCAAGCAATGGCACGTTTTAAACTATTTTGCACGTGTTTATTTTGTGTTATGTAACATGGTCTCATATAGTGTTTGACATTGCAGCCGCCACATTCATGATTGATTTTAAAAAGTTAGTTATACAAAATAAAATGATTTCATAATAAAAATAATACTTTTTAATAAGAATTTACTAAACTCCATTTAAAATTGTTGTCTTGCTTTGTAGATGACGGGGATATTAGAAGATGGTAAGACACTCAAGGCATTTATCAAATATGAATGTTTGTGTTCAAGGAGGCAATCGGAGTGATATATTCATCTCTCCAACAGATTATTATTATTATGATTACGCCACGGAAACACCAATGACATATGAAGACGAACAACCGTTCACAGGGTGGTGGGACGATTACTTGGACGCCACAAGTACGTGTTGTCTCTGGGGCATTGTGTTTAGTACTTACTCGGGGGGAGATATAAAGTGCTTGTAAGTGGTAGAATAAAAGGCAAAAAGTCCATTTACCTGACTAGTGTATTGTTATTGACACTCGTCAAATACGGTATTGAGTTTCCAGATAAACTCCCCCCTGACAGTGCAGCTTTTCTGTTTGCCTTCTGTGTGTTTACTATGGAGGCACATGGACTAGTAGTAATCCTTCATCAGTACAAATGTCTTATCCAAACCCATGATTCAATAATCTGTTTAGATGAGTGTGATCCGAACCCATGATGAAAACGTGTCTCTGTTTTAGATGAGTGTGATCCGAACCCATGATGAAAACGTGTCTCTGTTTTAGATGAGTGTGATCCGAACCCATGATGAAAACGTGTCTCTGTTTTAGATGAGTGTGATCCGAACCCATGATGAAAACGTGTCTGTTTTAGATGAGTGTGATCCGAACCCATGATGAAAACATGTCTCTGTTTTAGATGAGTGTGATCCGAACCCATGATGAAAACGTGTCTGTTTTAGATGAGTGTGATCCGAACCCATGATGAAAACGTGTCTCTGTTTTAGATGAGTGTGATCCGAACCCATGATGAAAACGTGTCTCTGTTTTAGATGAGTGTGATCCGAACCCATGATGAAAACATGTCTCTGTTTTAGAGGAGTGTGATCCAAACCCATGCAACAGGGGAATCTGTAAGCAGGAAACCGCCGGCGGGTTCACCTGTTCGTGTCCTGAGCCTTACTCTGGAAGGATTTGCCAAAACAGTAAGTTTGTTGGAGTACCAAAGTTAGGGGTTGTCTATGTTTACCTTATTGCCCCTTGTTTGTTGGGAGGTTCCTATGGTCCGGTCAGTGGCCTTCAACCAGGGGTCCGCGACCCCCAGGAATTCCACCTTCTAGTCAGTGTTTGCTCCACAGGGAGCGTCCAGGTCATCAACATGAGATAAACCCGGTAATCAGAATCATTTTTATCCTGCCACACACCAGGGTCAGTCGTACAATGGAAAGGTTTGAGCGTGATGCATTGATTTTCATTATGTCAACATGGCTTATAACTAAGGATATATTAAGAATTTAAGTTAATAAGTTATTAAGGCATTATACATATATTATTAGGTCTATAGGCCTATATACAGCATTTGTCTTTGTTTTTTTCTGCGCTGTTTCTCAACCCACCAAGGGGTCCCAGGGCTGAAGGTTGAACGTAGATAATTGGAAGACCAAACCCTGCAGAATATAAAAATACATTAACAGAATATAAAACAATTAACAAAAACATCTCTCTAAACCTCTAAAAATGTAGTATTGTATTAGTATTGTAGAGTATTATCCCACACGGAGTATCCCACAGTGTGGGGTCTGGTATCCTAACCCACTAGAGATGAAGCTTGAACCTGTGTGAACTGTGTCCCTTTTCTACAGCCGCCATTTACTCCATGAAAAAAATATCTGAACAAGAAAGTTCACCCATTCATGAGTGCATCCATCCAGGGATTCTTCTCTATAAATAATAAGTTTGTTATATAAGTTGTTGTTATTTAGTTTTTAGCTTTTAGGTATTAGTATATTTGTGTGTGCATTTATTCCCCCTGTGTCAACTGTTGCACCTTAATTTCCCTCGGGATAATAAAGTTATCTTGAATCTTGAATCTTGAATTGGATTCTGGTCCACTTTTCCCCCACAGGGGCAGACAGTAACTGTCATCTGAAAGTGATAGCTTCAGTGGTAGCTCCAACTCAAGACACTAGAGGCTCCCCTTGGGAAAACGGACATAATGCAGCTTTAAAGTAAATCATCTCTCCGAGCCTTGTCCTCGGATTGGAGCCTCCCGTTGCCGACGCCTACCGGTCGACCAATCCTTTCCCGTCTGGTAGTGCCCAACTGCACTACCGGTTATTACCCCTTCCTGGGCTCAGCCCTTTGGACTCAACCTTAGGACTTTTTGGGAAAGATGTTATTTATTTAGTTTCAGTTGACACCATTGCTTTAAACCCCCACTAAAACCACATAACCGGAACTCTGATAACAAACGTTTCTGTTCCAGTGAAAGACGTATGCAAGAACGTCAGCTGTGGCCGTGGAGATTGTCTTCTGACGTCCGTCGCTCCCTTTTACCGCTGCAAGTGCCAGGTGCCCTTCATAGCACCAACATGCAACAAAGGTGATATTAATGCTCTGCTTTTTATTATTGATTTGACATTTTTTAAGGTAATGGATTATTTCTGTCTTTCTTCCTGCTATTATTGTGTTTTAATGATTGCCCTTTTAAATGTTTGTAAAGATGTGATTCCTGTCTTTGTAATGCACTATGCATAGTAAGCACTATGCATAGTAAGCACTATGCATAGTAAGCACTATGCATAGTAAGCACTATGCACAGTAAGCACTATGCATAGTGCTTACTATGCATAGTGCTTACTATGCATAGTGCGTACTATGCATAGTAGCACTATGCATAGTAAGCACTATGCATAGTAAGCACTATGCATAGTGCTTACTATGCATAGTAAGCACTATGCATAGTGCTTACTATGCATAGTGCTTACTATGCATAGTAAGCACTATGCATAGTAAGCACTATGCATAGAATAGGAACTGGGTTTGAAGGGTGCTATATTTACAGATATGGATCCTTTATAGACTTTGTCCTTCACTCGGTCCGTTCAACATATCAATTGTATCTGCCGACTTGTGTGGAAGGGAGACAATACTGTATTTAAGCAGAAGAATGACGCCCGGCAATATGGTTGTTGTTTTTTTGTGAAAATTCAAAGGAGACACACGTGTGATTACGTCAACATAAAATGGGATGAAGTTGTAATTGAACTTGTAATTGAGTTGAAATGGCTATTGTTTTCCAATTCATTGTCCATTCGACAACGTTGGTGGTGTGAGTCCGCCTTGTCCCTCAGCCTGTATGTAAAGGCAGACCTTTGACAGCCCTGACGTGTGCCCACAGCCTCGGCCTGTAAACCCAATCCCTGCCAGAACGGAGGCAGTTGCATCAAAATCAAGAACCAAACTTCCTTCCGATGCCTTTGTCACAATGGCTTCACCGGAAAGTTCTGTCAAGTGGGTAGGTATGCTCTCCTCGTCAGCTGAATTAGGATCCGTTGATGAGATATTTAATCTGTTTATTCCAAAATGCAGTATTGGTACTTTCATATGGTGTAGTAGAGCACTCTGAACGGCCTTTGTGTTTTGAAGGGTTTGATATTATGAAATGTGCCTTTCCTTATCTTCCCACTTGAAGAAATGGCAAGATGTCAGTGATTTGTAGTGTTGCGTGCCTCTTTAAAGGCAGACCCCACCCTAACACCCCTTGTACATTGGTTTTCATAAGAGGACTCTTCTATCGGGTTAAACACATGCTTACTGCATGCATAGCCTCTGATTGGCTGATATGGTGACCCGGTCACCTGCTCGTTAAGGATTGATGTGACACACCTGTGACCTGTGAAACACGTCACTGAATTTCAAAACCTGAAAGTATTTCCTGAAGGTGGACTAAGGGGGTTCGGCTCTCCTTAAAGACATTTTCCCCCGCTGTGCTCCTCAGGTCCTAGCGACTGTATGGAGGGGGAAGGAGTGTCTTACCGCGGCATGGTGAGCGTCACCAAAGAGGGGAGGGACTGTCTTCACTGGAATTCCGGCTTCATCCGTCGGAAAGGCGTAGATATTATCAACGATTACCCCGACTCATATGCAATTGGAGAACACAATTTCTGCAGGTGGGCAAGCCCACTTGCATGTTCTACCTATTATTATTATTATTATCATAATTATTATTAAATATTCACAGAGTATCTGTGGATACCTGTTTTGGTGTGGATTCATCTTATCCTTTTTTATTATAATTATAATTATAATTATTACTACTATTATTTTCAAACGCCCATATCTCAGTGTTTCACTGGCTTTGCACATGTTTGGATTCCCGTTTATTAGGTGTCCAAAAACGTTGGTACCCTTCCGCCCATACGGGGCGCTATAATTCAAGCCCCACCCCCCCAGATACAAAAATGTCTTATTTTAACTTGCCAAAAAAGGTTTGCCTCTTTGACCCATAAGGTGATCGATGATCCATGATCCATGATCGATTTTCCTGTACAATGTCGTTTTTGGGAAAACTTTGAAAACCTTTTTCTCAAGAACCACTGAACCATTACTCTTGGGTATGCTCTTATCTCAAACGCTCAAAATAGTAAAAATGGCAAATCTTTGCGCAAATTATTATTATTATTTTTCTTTAAATTATAACTCCACTTCAGAAAGGCCGAGGGCTTTAAAACTCGGGAGATAGATAGATAACATCTCTCTTAACAAGTGTACCAAATTTGCTGTAGATAGTTAATCATTTATTTTAGTATCTGTCCGCCTAAGCACAATGTTCACTTTGACCACAGAGGGGCTACACCATACATAGATACATGATTCTCAGGCTGTGATTTGAAAAACGTTTTCAGATTTCTCACACATATACTGTATGTACCATAGTTTAGTACCACTCTGCCTATAAGGGCCGCTATAATTCCCTGTCAAAGTCAAACGATCAGCCCAGGCCCCCTGATGGACGAAAATTGCCTCTTGGACCCATAACTTCCGGAAAACTTCTGCAATCAAATTCTTAACAACCATAAACCCAAATTACACAAAAATGTGTATGGATGTGTCTGATCCGAGAACCAAAATGGATTAAAACTAAATGCAAAGTGGCAAAGTTAGGCAGAGTTGCAATTATTGTCTCTGTAATTGTTGTGGTTGCTGGTGTAGCGGTTGCTGGGGTGGCTGGGATGGCGGTGTCTGAGATGGTAGTTTCTGGAATAGCGGTGTCTAGGAAAGTGATGTCTGGGATGGCGGTGTCTGGGTTGGTGGTGTGTGTGGTTGGCAGTGTGTGTGTTTGGCGGTGCATGTGTTTGGCGGTGTGTGGGGTGAATACCTAATATCAAAGCTTTAATTATTTGTATTATTATTATTATT
>CM051014.1:27909779-27992279 GCA_027704905.1 Muraenolepis orangiensis | reverse complement strand
TTCAGTTCGCTTGTTTTTTGTTTTTAACAGTTCATGAAGTTCATGAGTCGTGACTTAATGACTAATGACACATTATATATAAGCTGCATATATACATATATATATATGTAGATACATATAAATATGTATATATATATATATATGTATATATATACACCACAAATGGATTGACTAATTTCAGAGACTATATGCATACTTTTCAGGGAGAAGGAGTGGTAAAGAAACTAAAGATTCAGTAAGGTTGCTTTGAAAATTCTGTGTTTATTATTGTCACAATTTTCTTTTTTTGAATACTTTACTCCCAGTCCAGCTTGAGTTTAAATCGGCTTAATTTCATGCTTGCAAAGCTGAACCTGCCAGACGACACCCTGAACCTAGCTTTCACCCTTGGTGCTCGTTAAACCAACCACTGAGCCGGATCCTTCCTTAAACAATCCTCGCTCCCCTGTCCCATTTTTCTAGACCTTCTGACCGAGGACATATATTGCATATATATTGCACAAATTAAAAATCCTTCCTTTTTAATAAAAACTGTGGCCTTTTGACCCGTTGCTGATCCTATGAACTCCACTTTCTCAGGAACCTGCCTAACAAGACTGCTACAAACCAAACGTACTTACAAACCATACGCCTCCCACTATAACACTTGTCACTCTCCTGTTACGCTCATCGTTCTTACCCCCTCTGCGGACGTCGATCAATTTTTCTAGTGCCGATCAACGCCTTTCAAAAGCTAAGAGGATTACTTCAAATCTGACTTTGTGCCGATTTTCTTTACACTTGACAAACACTTTTATTTACTTCCATCTCTTCTTTTCCACCGGGTTTGTTACTTCGATTTAACTTAAATATATAACTGGTCTCTATATAAAAACATGACACTCTTTCAGATCCTTTTCAGATCGATCCAGACCTTTCAGATGCTACACATTAGCATCGGTCTGTGTGGTATCACGATAGGACACAACAAACATCAAAAGTCCATACTTCAATACCAACCGCAAGTTAACCCGGTAAACATGAACCGCCGCCATCTTGAACGTGTCCCTAACCGCCAACATCCTCCCTCAAACGTTTACGCTTCCTGGATGGCCGGCGATTTGTCGGACAAGGAAGCGTGTTGGAGCATGCTGCCGAACTCGGCGGCGGTGGTGGAGGTGGAGGTGGAGGAGGTGATGGCGGACTGCTTCGAGGAGGAGGACAAGGTGCTCTTCTTCTGCATGGACTTGAAGGAAGTGGCTGAGGAGGAGGTGGTGGTGGTGGTTTTCTTCTGGATGGCAGCCTTGTTCCTCTTGACGTGGAGGACCTCCATGGCGTCCATGTTGACGCCGTCTTGGATCTGCTCGCTGGTCTCCACCAGCTCAGAGCTCTGCTGCTGCTCCTGCCTGCTGCTGCTGCTCCATCATCCGCCTCTGGTGGTGGAGCTGATGGAGGTGGAGAAAGGGTTCTTCACTCTCAACCAAATGTGTTCTTTTTTTGTATGTACCCAGAGATCACTATATGGCAAATATATGAACTTTCATGAAAAATTTAACAAAATAAAGTTGAGCTTGCAAAAACGAAATGGTGTTCATGTTCATTGTATTGCACACGTTCCTATCAGATACTATTTTCTGAGTATTAGTGGAAGTGCAAAAAGTTACAGTAGATCAGCTATCAACTTCACCGCTTGGCATGCCAGATGGTTCCACAAAAGCAGTTGGTTAGCATTAGCATTAGCTTCTCCAATCCCAGAGGTGAGTTTCCTCCTCACCATCATGAGCTGCTGGTACTGGGCGATGGCCTCGTCAGTGGTCACGCCCTCTGCCAGGCCCAGCTCCGCTGCCCGCCGGGCCAGTTCCGCCTTGTGGCACCCTGGGGGAGTCCAGCCCACGCCCCTGCTCCAGTTCAGGTCCGCCTTGTAGACCACCTGTGTGGTCACAGGAGAGCCAGGGGGTGGGGGGGGAACCGCAGTGGTCAAAGGGATGTCTCTAACTGAGCCGTTGTGGATGCTCAGGATGCTTTACAGGTTACAGACTGTGTGGACATTGTGGGCATGAACCAAGGTGTGTACAGCAACAGGATGTTAAGCCCCACCCCTCCTGTGTGGTTTCCTAGTTTTGTGAAATACGAAGGAGAACAGGTAAATGATAACGGCTAAGGATAGCTAGGTGTCGTAATAGGGTTGGTTGGTCTGGGAACCAGAGGGTCGCCGTTCAAGTCCCCGAAACGGACAAAGTACAAAATGAAAACTGGTATTTGGAAAAGGGTGCCAGTTCACCTCCTGGGCACTGCCAAGTTGAGCAAGGCACCAGAGCCCTACACTGCTTCCAAGGGGCTGTATATAAAAATAGCTGATGTGTGTACATGTGGCCAATAAAGAGAGGATTCTAAATCCTCCAGATTTAGATTTAGATTTAGTTTGGTCGGCTGTGGACGGAACGCTTCTGAGACGTTGAAGTGTTGAAAGCCTTGAGCTGAAGCCTTGAGCCCCCCCCCCCTGTGGAGTGTGTTGAAAGCGTGTGTTGAATGCCCCCCCCACCCCCCCCTGTGGAGAACAGCCTTACGTCGCTCTGCAGCTTGTAGGCCTGCTTGGCGTGCTGCATGTTGAGCTGCTGGGGGTCACAGGTGTAGGCGTGCAGCCTCTGGCGGTAGGTCAGGTCGCTGGCCTGCGCCTGGCTCTTCTTGGCCTGCTCGAACTGGGGCTGGTCGGCACGCATCTTGTACTTGGAGCGCTCCTCCTGGGACTGCCTCTTGTACTCCAGGTTGCTCTGCAGCTTGCTGGCCGCCAGCGAGTGCACCATCTTGGGGTCGTCCTCCACGCTGAGCAGGCCCACCTGCTGGCCCTTCTCCTTCAGGTGGGACTCCTTGTAGCTGATCTGAGAGGGGGGATGGGGGGGGAAACAAGGTGAGGGTCTTCAAGGCTCCATTCATACTGGTACTGGTTATTTTCGTGCACCCTCTTATCCAAAGCGACTTGCTTTATTTTCAATCTACTGGCTACTGCACTCTCTTCAGTTGAATGTTTTGTTTGTTCACTTTTTTGCAGCACTATACGTTTTTTTGTGGCCACTCCAATTGCTTGTATGCGTTGTTCTCAGCCTCACTAAGAAGTCGCTTTGGATAAAATCATCTGCTCAATGACACACGGTGCACTGACCCCGACATAGAAATGGAATGTAATACAATATATATATATATATATATATATATATCGTTTTACCTGAGGACATCCCATCATCTCTCGTATCCCTAACCCTTTACACTATTATATGTCTGTTTAGTGACATCTCATCGTGAAGCATATTAAGCTAATGAGATACACCTGTTTCCAACGCTACTATACCTGTGATACACGCCTAAATTAGTTGAATATCCTCTCCTTACAAGAATGAGACTGGCTTAACTAAACCAGGTTGACTCTTGCCTTACCAAAAGGTCCAAACATCTGATTAAAGCCTACCTCCAACAAGTAGCAAACTTGTGGTAAGAAACAGGCATAACAATTATACGTTACGCTTTAAACGTGAATCAGTTATGGCTTGCTTACGTCGCTGGCAATCTCTCTGGAGGCTTTAGCGGTCTGGAAGGGGATGGCATCCAACCTCAGGTCGTATCCCGCTGACATCCCCTGGTTGCTGGATGCCTTGTACGCTTTCTGCATGGAGAGAGAGACCCGATGTGTTGGTACCACAGTGGTCATGCCGGTCTGTTTGAGGGCTGTTAACTTTAAGGGCCTTACTTCACTGATCTGCTGAGCGTTGAGCTTGGCTCGGAGGAAGTCGGGGTCGTCGGCGTGTAACGTGTACTTGTGCATGTCGTCGTTCCTGCCTGACTTGTACAGCCTCTGAATGGAGCATCGAGAGAGAGGGCTGGTGTTAGCATTGTGCTAACAAGCTAGCAACATTTATGCTGACTAAGCTAAATGAGTCAATGAAGCCCAATTCAGTACAGTCATCCTGAACTGTTTTCAAATATTAATTATTATTGGATTTACTCAAAGCAATTTCATCATACGAAGTATAAAATATAATTGCAAAATTTTACAATCTATCATAGAATAATTTTTAAATATCCAAAAATGTACAAATTAGTTCATTTGTTAGTAAGTAGTTAGTCATTTATTCATATATTCATATTTTTATTATTTTAAAACATAAGATTTAGGTTTAGAAACTCAAAAAGGTCAACAACTAAAGGGACATCAGCTGGAACTAAATCATGGTTGGGGCTAAAAGATGGAACATGGAACATTGACTTCAGCCACAGGTCAGACTTCTGTATTACACAGTACATATGTCATACCTCACTGCAATGCTGATAGCTGTTCTTAGCGTGGATAATGTCTGGAGAGTCAGTGACTGAGGTGAACTTCAGGCGGTCAGGCAGCTGACGATAATTCTTCTGCATTGAACCGAAAACAATGAGAAGAAGAAGAAGAAGCAGAGGTTTTGAAATCATACAGACAGGACACTGCACACCCGAAATGCAGTACATAGAGTAAGTCTGGGCCTTTTTACAGATCTGAAATAATGTAATATCTGTTCTATCAATCGTATCATATCGGCGTCGGCAAACCTCCTTGCGACCCCGATATGCCGATCAGACGACCCCAAGGGTTAGCAACCCCAATCCGAACCCTCCCAGTCTCCCACGCTTACGTCTAGGAACCCCAATCCGAACCCTCCCAGTCTCCCACGCTTACGTCTAGGAACCCCAATCCCAACCCTCCCAGTCTCCCACGCTTACGTCTAGGAACCCCAATCCCAACCCTCCCAGTCTCCCACGCTTACGTCTAGGAACCCCAATCCCAACCCTCCCAGTCTCCCACGCTTACGTCTAGGAACCCCAATCCCAACCCTCCAGTCTCCCACGCTTACGTCTAGGAACCCCAATCCCAACCCTCCCAGTCTCCCACGCTTACGTCTAGGAACCCCAATCCCAACCCTCCCAGTCTCCCACGCTTACGTCTAGGAACCCCAATCCCAACCCTCCAGTCTCCCACGCTTACGTCTAGGAACCCCAATCCCAACCCTCCAGTCTCCCACGCTTACGTCTAGGAACCCCAATCCCAACCCTCCAGTCTCCCACGCTTATGTCTAGGAACCCCAATCCGAACCCTCCCAGTCTCCCACGCTTACGTCTAGGAACCTCAATCCCAACCCTCCCAGTCTCCCACGCTTACGTCGCTGAGCATTTCTCCCGCCTTCTTGGCGGACTCCATCTGAGGAGCTCCCACGCCGTCCCACGCCAGTCCCTTCATGGAGTTCAGGTCTGACTTGTAGATGTTCTGGGGATGGAACAGAAGTCTTGAATGGAGTGCAGCGTGCAGTGTTGGCTAGTCCTGACACATCCTCATCTTATCCGCTTTGTTTGTTGTTCATTTGTGCTTTAATGCCTGCTTTTAAGTTTGCACGCACTAGCAATTTAATGTCGGTTCAGTCAAACAAAGAGATACAGAATCAAGATGCACAGAGATGTTAAATATAACATGATATATATATATCAAATCTAGAATATGAAGAATTGTGCACATGTGCAAATTAAAATGGTAAATATGGCAGCCTGTTTTACGGTATCTTAAAGAATAAACTCACTTTTATTAATTTATTAAATCCTCATCAACCTTCCCTTCTCTCCAGTCCTCTCCATTCTACTCATCCTATCACCTCGCCTCCTCTCTCCCCATCTTTGCTTTCTCTTCTCACCTCCCCTTACCTCTCCTTTCTCTCCTTTCATCCCTTCTCCTCTCCTCCTCTCTCTCTCTCTCTCTCTCTCTCTCAATCGTTGCCCTCTCTCCCACCTCCCCTGTCTTCTGTCTGTTTCCTCCCTCTATCCCCACTCTCCCTCTCTCCCTCTCTCACCTGGCTCTGCAGGTCGTAGGCCTTCTTGGCCCACTGGACCTTCATGTCGTCGGGGAGCACCGTGTACTCGTGCAGCCTGGTCTTGTAGTCCTGGTCGCTGGCCAGGGCCTGGGCGTTCTTGGCCGTCACCAGGTGCATCATGTCCTGGTTGAGGTGGTAGCGGCCGCTGGTCGTTTGCGCCTCCTTGCGGTACTCCTGGTCACTGGCCAGCCGGCCGGCCTGCAGGCAGTGGACCAGGTAGGGGTCGTCCGTCACGCTCTTGGACCCGATGTGCTTGCCCTTGTCCAGCACGTGGTTGTGTTTGTACTGGTACTGCGTTGGGGGAGGTAGTGGTTATTATGGCTCAGTAAATAGGCAACTACTTGGCAGCAGAACCAACAGACTTTACAACGGACTGTGAACACAACAGATACCATATTATACATACAAAGAACTTGAGTTATTGAGTTATCTTGCTAACATTCAGACAGACAGACAGGGGTCGAAAACATAACCTCCAGTCCATCTCGAGAAGAGGAGATTCATACTTTACAATCCTGTTTCATTGTTTAAAAACATCAACAGATATCATATAAAACAAACAAAGAATAATGTATTACGATACATTTAGATCTATATTGTTCAGTCCCATAATTACTGGTAGTTACGACGACTACCAATGAGGGAATGACACATCGCAATCCTTTATAACCCCCGTGTAGCTAGTACATTAGGTATCAGATCCCTGGCATCATCAGGTCCCATCATCATATTTATTGACAACATACCTGTTAATGTGTACATTTTCACTGTACCTGCCATATATATATTTATCCTGCTTTTCATAATTGCATACCCCTGATCACTACCTGTTAAATACTTATACTTATTTACCTGTATATATATATACCTATTATTATGGTCATTTCTCACACACACTCTATAAGTAATGTTATAACTGTTTTTATACCTAGTGGACTGTCTTTTAGCAACTGTAAAATGTTAACTATAAATGATTTATTACCATGCATTTTACAGCAACATTTGCACTCTGGTTAGATGCAAAATAATGTTTTGCTGTACTGTACTGTGTTGCTGGGCAATGACAATGCATTTGAATCTAATCTAATCTAATGTAATCTAATGTTTGTGATGCTATGTTTCAGCGTGAGGAAGGGGCGTGGTCTCACGTCGCTGGCGATGCCCGTGGAGCTCTTGGCCGCCTGGAAGGGGATATCCTGCATGGTGAGTCTGTAGCCCTGGGCCCTCAGCGTGTGCCACGACTCCTTATACTTGATCTGTAATACAACGTAATATATATATGTAATATATATATTACATATATGTAATGTAATATATATGTAATATAACGAATACATGTTTATCGCTGTTAATACACGTCGTTCACGGATGTTAAGAGGTAGTTCATAGACGGTACGTTTCAATCATTAAATACATATACACCACATGTAGCTTGTACATGTACCTCGCTAATGTTGGCAGCGTTGATCTTAGCTTGCGTGATCTCGGGCCGCTCGGCCGTGAGGGTGAAGTTGTGTCGGTTGTTTGCTCCTTGCACTTTGTACAACCGCTAAACAACAGGAACCAAAACAGATTATAAATATCAAAAAATCATTATTCATTTGTCATAAAAAAAAACTACTAGTAGTAGAAGTAGAGAAAGCTAATGATAGTACAAATATATCGGTTTTTTTGTTAAGTTCAAAGTTGCTATGATGGAATGAGTCTGCTTCAGATTCACACGATCCAAAGCTATTTAATTTGCGGTTAATTGCAGAGAACCTTTTTCAAAAGCTCACCTCGTTAGCCACCAGTCCACTGAGCTTGGCGTGGACGATGTCGGGGGAGTCCACCACAGACGTGTGTTTGAAGTTGTACGGCTGCTGTCGGTACTTCTTCTGTGCTCGGTAAAACGAAAAGAGATGAGATGAATCATAACCGTGTAGAATAATGATGATCTTTGATGGTTATTTTGAACAGGGACATTTTTGAAGAAGTCGGTCAGCACAGGACTTAGATTGTTGTGGAATGGACCTCGGTCAAACAGTGTTGAATACTACTGAGGCAGTAAGTTGGTAAATGAATTCAAATCAATCAACAATCCAACAACAGATTGATTCTAACTTCAGCATATCGTTTTTTTATTTAAAAAAATCCCCCAAAGTGTACTGCTAGTGCATAAAGCCTCAAAAATGCATATATTTTAATAATTTTCAATATATTTCCCACAAGGGGTCCTGCTAAAGTGACCCTGGATTGGATGTGAAGCAGTAGGCAGTGGGAAGTGATTTGTGTCTCACATCACTGATGAGGTCAGAGGCTTTCTTGGAGCCTTCGATCTGCAGCGCCCCTGTGGCGATCCACGCCGCCCCCCGCAGGTAGTTCAGGTCGGCGCGGTACACTTTCTGTTGACAACACAAGACCATCATGTTATCCACCTGTCTGTCTCGTCCCTCCGCACATCTGTCTCACACACTAAGCCCTTCCTAATTCTGTATTCTGTATATGCTTTCATATATCTTTCAATTTGTCTTTCAATGTTTAGAAATTTGTCGATCTCCCTATATTCAATCTGTCTGTCCATCAATCGATCCATCCATCATCCACCCGTCTCTCGACCAGTCCGCCTGTCCAGCCCAACTTCATCCATCCTTCTATCAGTCTGCTTCGTATCTCGTCCATCTGTCCATCCATCCTTTTAGCCATCGTCTTATATATCCCAATATAGTTTTTATATTTGTGTACACTAGCCTGCTTCGACCAAAGCACCTTTCCTGCCAGGTCCCTTCAGTTCCTTTCTGAAGAGGGGCTGGCCTTGATTTGAAGCCATGCCTTGACGGACAACACTTTCAGCCAATCAAACGTAACGTCACCAAGGGAGTGTGCTAAATGAGCACAGCTTTTACCCAATCTGGTCAGCTGAACAGTGTACACAGCTCATGCCTTTCCTATGATTAAAAACCCACATTTATGTCCGTGTTTTATTGCTGTTTGCTGTTTATTGCTGATGGCTTCATCGACCGTCTTATACGAGCCAACGCTGAAGTGAGGAAATGTGCCCTCTTGTGCAGTACTCCCCAAACCTTTGCACACCACCCTTTAACAGATGTGTTTTCTTATGCACCCGACCACAGAAACTAAAAAGAAAGGCTTTCAAAAAATCGCCCTAATACAAGCTGCAGGATATATCAATTGTATCTGTAGATTTAGTTTTAGTTACGTTATGTTTTAAAATGTTTGTGTATTTAGTGTACTAGTTTATGTGGTTGAAAGATGAGGCTCATCTAAATGAACATGTCATCTGTCTTGCATTATCAGCTAATGCAGCAGTCTGTCAGTCTTATCCATCCGTGCATCCATCTGGCCAAATGGTCCCAAAAACATTACATCGCTCTGCAGGGCGTAAGCCTTCTTGGCGGCCAGCGTCTGGACGTCGTCTGCCAGGGAGGTGTACTTGTGCAGGCTGAGCCGGTAGTCCTGCTCGCTGGCCAGCGCCTGGGCCTTCTTGGCGTGGGCCACCTCCAGCATGTCCATGGACAGGTGGTACTTGGACAGCTCACTGGCGGACTTCTGCTTGTACTTGATCTGCACAGTGCAGAGGGGGGGGGGGGGCAGTGAAATGAAGTTGTGACATCATCGTTGTCATCTTCGTCATCATCATCAGTGGGTTTAATTTCAACTGCTTTAAAAAAAAGTGTATTGCAGCCACTAAGTGTATGAGGACAGTTGTATACAAGGTGTGTATGTGTGTGTGCATACATGCCTGTATACCATTAGCATTGACCACATTGATATTTTAGTATATACAGTTTGAAAAGGTTAAACAAAATACCACCTGAAAAATGAATCCCAGCACACCAAATATTTGTCGTTGATTTACAAAGTGTTTTAATCATGTTAAAAAAATGTTTTTGGACAGACTACACAATGTTCAAACTTTCAATAGCCCAGAGAGAATGGTGCTTGCGGATCGGGATCCCTCTTACCCAAAAGTGTTTTGGGTACTAAGCAAAGCGCTATATAAATCCATCATGCATTGTTATTTTTATTATTATTATTACAGAGTACTTACGTCGCTCTGTAGCTTGCCGGCCTGGACAGAGTGACAGATGTTCATGTCGTCCTGTAGGCCCTTCAGCCCGATCATCTTGCCCTTGTTCTTCTCAAAGTCCCCCCTGTACTTTTGCTGCAGAGAGAACCCATTTGTCATCAAATGTGTTGTTGTGACAGTAATCAGGCAGGATAATGGAATAGAGGCTGTGCTATTCAAAAGGTTCTGGGTTCCATTCCTCAATGTCTGCAGCCTACCTGTACACATCATTGTACAGGTAGATGCCCTAACCCCTGCCTGCTCCTAAGCATGACTTATTTCTGAACTCGGAATCACTTGGGATGAAAAGAGCCTCTACTAAGTGACTAAATAATGAAACTACAATATGGTACTTAGGTGAACCAAACCCTTTCAAAAACTTGGAAGCGTTTGCCATTTTGGATGTCAATTCGGAGTATCTAAGAATTTCCAAGAGCATTTAAGCTTTGAGAAGTTTAATGATCAAAGATTTCTATCCTGTGTTTCAAGGTGGTCCTAGGTCATGTTCTGAATATAACTGTTAGAGAACAGAACTTTACATCAGCTTCAGATGAAACCGGGGACCATGGGGACCGACCGGTGTATACTGAAAGACTCACGTCGCTGAGGATGTCTCCGGAAGCCTTGGCGGACTGGAAGGAAATGGCGTCCAGGCGTAACTTGTATCCGCCATCGCGCACCTTGGTCCACGACTCCTTGTAGCGGCTCTGCGTTAAAGACACAAAATGATGGCTTCATGAGTCTTTAAAGGATGGCCTCATGAGTCGCGTTGGTTAAGGGTAGACAGATGAATGATGGTTGGATAGACGGGTTAAGGGTTAGGGTTCAATGTGAAGCTAACAGGGTAAATGTGTGAAGGTTGTTCTGGTCTCACCTCGCTGATGTTCTTTGCGTTGATCTTGGCCTGGACGTGTTCTGGAAGCTCTCCGCTCAGCGTGTAGTTGTGCTTCAGGCTCTCAGCCTTCTGCCGGTACAGCCTCTGTCAGGAGCCAAACACACCCATGGCTTCTTAAACAACAATGTTTCCTTACCTAAACAACACTTTTCTAACCAAAACGACTTCTACTTTCTAACTTGTATTAGCAGGATAATATCACCACATGAATTGACCACAGGGGGGCGACAGACATGGGAGTTATTGGAAGCCTTTTTGGTACATGCTTTCACGCCTGAGAACTCACGTCAATAGACAGTTTGTTGCTGAGTTTGGCCTGAACCATCTCTGGCGTGTCCTTCACGCTGGTGTACTTCAGGGAACTGGCGTCCTGACGGTACTTATTCTGAAGAAAACACAAAATACAATAATAGTTTTAGCGGTATTCCACTTCTTCACCGTGGTCTTTTGAGTTAAAATAAATATTTGGACAAAAATAAAAAACTTGAATACACAACCAGTGTTAATCACTACCAAGTAATACTATAGTCGGAAAACGTAGACAAACTAAAAGCTTGTTCACTTGCTAAAATTACCCTCCAGTCACTATCAGCAGTCTGGCCCGTATTGGTGTCTTGTTACCGCTGCTGAGACCAAGCGTTACTTCGCTAACCTAGCGTTACTTCCCTAACCTAGCTTCCCCAGACCAGGAATCAAATGCTAGCTCTTAAAATACCTTTTGACCTATGTAGATAGTACTAGATAATACTAGATAGTACTAGATAATACTGGATAGTGCCAGTGGTATCTGGATCTAGTCACGTTGGTACACAATTAGGCTTATGGACCCATCTGACAGTCAGAATACTGCATAGATTTAAATGTTGTATAACGGGGCGGCAGGGGCTGCAGTATGTCAGGAAGTAGAGCGAGATGTCTGGCAACCGGAAGGTTGCTGGTTCAATCCCCCGGCTCCTTCTCCTAGCCAAGTGTCGAGGTGTCCCTGAGAGAGAGACCCTAGCTGCTCTTGACCATCTGGCTGTCTCGTGGCATGTCTGACACCGCCGTCAGTGCATGAATGTGTGTATGAATGGGTAAATGGGAGGCAATAATTAAAAAAGCGCTTTGGGTAAAAGTGATAAATAAATGCAGTCCATTTCCTGTTTACCATCCATCTGAAAGTTGTGGATCCTAATAGATCCACAGCACTTGTCGCGTTGCGTATCTCTCAGAACCTGGATTCTCAGGATGTAACATTCGGTGTATTTAATTCTACGCCCGCTTCTAATTCTATGTTCAACCGCTCACTTATCAATGGTCTGGTCATTTTTCGATGCATCTTTCGACCCTTACCTTCATCTGTGAGAAGCCTAGTAGGAGGCCTGTGAGACTAGGTGAGCCGGCTGAGGGTGAGACATTACCTTCATCTGTGAGAAGCCTAGTAGGAAGCCTGTGAGACTAGGTGAGCCGGCTGAGGGTGATTACCTCGCTAGCCAGGGCACAGGCCTTCTTGGCCTGCTGGACGTCCAGGGATCCGGCCGCCTCCCAGCCCACCCCCTTCATCCAGTTCAGATCGGACCGATACTGCTTCTGCACCACGAGCACACAAGAACACATTGAAAACGCATTGCATAGCATGGCATGGTGCAGCCATAGCATGGCATTGCATAGGTATGGTGCAGCATAGCATTATAATTGCATAGCATAGCATGGAAAGCTTTGGGCTACACATTTTCTATATTTGTTACCCAGTTGGCTTTGAAATTGCATTTTTGCAAGATTGCAAGAGTAGGGTATTGGTTTCTCTGTTGTCTCTGAGCCTTCTTAGCCCATTCTAAAAATGGTGTATTCCAGTCATTTCATTAATATCCTTTTGGGACTTTACTTTCCTTGCAGCATAAGCAGCGTCACTTACATCACTCTGTTGATCGTAAGCCTTTTTAGCCCATGCAACGTTCATGTCCGTCGGGAGCGTTGTGTATTTGTGGAGGAAAGTCCTGTAGTTGGTGTCGGTGGCAAGGTCCTGGGCCTTCTTGGCATGACTGATATTCATCATGTCCAGAGAAACACTGTGGGAAGCCATAAGGAATATTGAATTCATAATGCAATGTAATCTAGTAGATCAACTGGATGCAGCACAGAATCATATTGGAAGGAAGATTCCAGAGGATTCTCTTCGTTTTATTTGGGAGGGACAATTTGACTGAAAGGATGTCAGGAATCGACCTGTAAGTCGCAAGACTCCTAACCCCAACCTGCTACTGCTAATAAAATACTGCATACAATGCAGTTTGGGGGAAAAAAAGCATTGATTATTTTGAATGCACCAAAAGCTCACCTGTAGTTGGTCTTGGAGTCCTGGAAGTTCTTCTTGTAGTGGTGGTCGCTCTGCAGCTTGGTGGCTAGGGCGGAGTGGGCCATCTGGGAGTCCCCAGACTTAATGCCGATCACCTTGCCTTTATTCTTCTCATACTTCTCCTTGTATTTCACCTGCACAGGTGAAAGAAACGGGAAGAGATTGGACTCTTTTTGTATGGATATGTGCACCAGTCCACCACATGGGATGTTGGGGTTGGGGTTGCCAACACTTTCATTTTACCAGGTATCCCAGAAATTGGGAAGGTCACTTTGGGGAGTGTGTGTGTGGTTGGTGTCTGAATTAAGCATAACCTTGACTTCTCACGCACGCACACCTGTGGTGCGTGAGTAATCAAGGCCCACAGGTTAAACCAGCCACACACACACTCAGGTACATGTTAGGAGCGCTAACATGTAAGCACGTACCACCTGCTTTGCTTGTTCAAACAGTCTCACACCATGTAATAAACCGGTCTACTCATCAACCACCTGTGTATTTGTTGTCGGGAGAAGCACAATGGAGCCACTTCGGTGGCAGGTAGCTACTGCGATTCCTACAGTCAGCATTAAATGATATGAATTATGTGAATATATTTGTGAGAGCACTGCACAAGCACAACATGACCATCATTTTCCAGAATCTGACCAATGGAGACAACCATATCAACGGTCCAAATTCTCCACCAAATAATAGTGTGACGACTCCCCTTTAATGTTATTAAAATGCAACAATAACCACAATGAGGTGGTTCATCTAGTGAGGATGCTTCCTGGTTCATCTAGTGAGGATGCTTCCTGGTTCATCTAGTGAGGATGCTTCCTGGTTCATCTAGTGAGGATGCTTCCTGGTTCATCTAGTGAGGATGCTTCCTGGTTCATCTAGTGAGGATGCTTCCTGGTTCATCTAGTGAGGATGCTTCCTGGTTCATCTAGTGAGGATGCTTCCTGGTTCATCTAGTGAGGATGCTTCCTGGTTCATCTAGTGAGGATGCTTCCTGGTTCATCTAGTGAGGATGCTTCCTGGTCGCCTTCGGAGGGAGGTTTTCCAGGCACGTCCAGCTGGGAGGAGACCACGGGGCAGACCGAGGTACAGGTGGGGTGATTACATCTCCACGCAAGAGGAAGTTTGGAGTCCCCTGCTGGAGCTGCTACCTCCGCGACCCGACCCGGATCAGCGGTAGATGATGGATGGATGGATGGATGGATATCCATCCATTGTCTACCGCTGATCCGGGATGGGATAACGACAACCCTAATTTCCTGTCTGGGCTTCATGAAGTACACGTTGTCAGTATGTGTAACATGAGGTGTTGCTCCAGAGCGTCTTACGTCGCTGGCCAGGTCTCTCTTGGCCTTGGCAGTGAGGATGGAGAGGGCGTCCAGACGCATCTCAAATCCTTTCTCCCGCTGCTTCTCCCACCCACTTCTATACACTTTCTAAAATGAAGGAGAGAATTTAAAGTAGTATTAAGTAGAGTTTGACATACAGTAGGAGATGACAAAAAAGGAGCTCAGACACGGACACAGGACACTTTGGTACAAAAACATTTGTTTGGTTTATCACATTAAAACAAATATGAAAATGGAACAGAATTGTATTTTTTGGACAAATACAAAAATGAACAATAATGAAAAAAAACTAAATTTAATGAAAACATCCATCTTGTTTTGACAGATGAATTTATAATATCAATTATTTATTTACAAATAAGTAATATGTTGAAAACAGATATCCAAACTGTACTCACAGATTATATTGATATACATATTTCCCCCACAAAACTTTGAACTTAAATGAATTTGTTAAGCCAGTTTGTTCATATTGTGCTTACCGACAACCACTAACTTAAATTCAACTGTTCTAAATTTTAAAAGTTTAATTTGGACCTGCTTATCTGAAGTTATTTGAAGGATTTATTTGTGTAACAGTCTTTGTGCAAAGCAAGCAAGTTCCTTATCTTCATTCAAGCGGTTCTGGTTACAAAATGATCATATAGTAATAAGTGATGAATGCTCTTAGGGCTGACCTTACCCCACTCAGAAGGTCGGCGTTGGCCTTCGCTTGTTTGAAGAGAGGTTCGTCGTTGGTCATGGTGTACTGGTGCATGGTTTGTTCTGTCTCTGCCTTGTACGCCAACTACAACACACAGAAACCAGTGAAGGATCAGTGATTGATGTGGTCGGATTACATCGTTCAAACGTAATTTCTATATAGTGCTTTCTGTGCAAAACGGCAATATAAATGATTTGAACGGTGGGAAAGACCCTTGTTCCCAGGCGTCCTCGTCTCTGGAAAGGGTGCTTTCGTGGGTGCTCTCGTGGGCGCGGGGACAGATTTCCATTTCCCACACATGTTTTAGATATTGCTTTGTCAAATTGTTTGTCAACTCCATATCTCTTATCCTATAGACAAATAAGTTAAATGTAAGAGACTCAAAATTGGTAGTAGGAGGAACCAGAGCTGACCAGGTGTTGCCCATAATACTCTACACCCTCCTCCTAGACTTGTGTCTTTGTGAAAGGTGAAGGGTCATCATGGCCTTACATTGCTCTGTAGCCCCTGGCTCTTCTGTGCGTGTTTGATTGACATGTCATCTGCAGCCTGGGTGAACCTGATGCTGTCCACCTTCTGCCGGTACTTGGTCTGCAAATGACAAACGCATATAAACATATTATGTATTCATAGTGAATCATCATGAGGCAGACAAACGGTACTGACAGACGGATAGACAGACAGTACTGACAGAGAGTACTAGCAGACAGACTGTACTGACAGATGGACAAACAAACAGTGCTGACATACAGAAATACAGACAGTACAGACAGACAGTTCTGACAGACAGACAGTACATCACTGAGCATGTCTCCAGCCTTCTTGGCCTGGGTGATGTTCATGCAGCCATCCGCCTCCCAGCCCACTCCCTTCATCCAGTTGAGGTCCGAACGGTACAGGTTCTGGAGGATACAGAGAAGCCACATTTAGGAAGGAGTCTATTCATCACTGTGTTATTTCTTCATTACATCCTTCTTTCTCACTCCCTCCCTCACTCTCTCCCTCGCACTCTCCCTCCCTCTCAAACTTCTGTTTCTTTCTTACTCTATTTACTTTACTTATTTACTCATATTTCTTTCTTCCCTTTTTTCTTTATCCCACTCTCCCTTCCACACTTCCATCCTCTTTCCCTTGTTGTCTTCCATCCTTCCTTCCTTCCTTCCTCCCTTCCGTCTGTTTTCTTTCTCTTCTCAGTCCTTCCTGATGGACTTTTGCACTCACAGGTTTAGGATACAGAGATTGGGTTTATAGATTGACTGTATATAATCTGCCTCCTCTCTGTTGTCAGTCTAACTCTTAAGTAGAGTTCATGTTGAAAGACCAGTCCAACGTGATTCATGTGGTCTCATACTGACCACCTGTAACTTTGGTTACAAGCTTCTGGTTAGAAGCACGCACTAAAATCTGATAAACAAGTGACCTACATTAACTGCGGTTTGTTTGAAGTTAAATTTGACCCGTCCAGTACCATCTTGTATCCGTCCAGTAACCATAAAGTGCCACCTAGTACCCATCTAGTACTGTCTAGTACCCATCTAGTACTGTCTAGTACCCATCTAGTACCGTCTAGTACCCATCTTGTACAATCTAGTACCACTCCAGTACCTGTCTAGTACCCATCCAGTACCCGTCGTAGCCGTAGTAGCATAGAGTACCTATCCAGTACCGTCCAGTATCCATCTAGTGCCACCTAGTACTGTTTAGTTCCCATCTAGTACCTGTCTAGTACCTATCCAGTACCCGTCTAGTATCATCGAGTACCCGTCCAGTAGCGCCTAGTACCAGCAGCGTGGCCTCACCTCGCTCTGCAGGGCGTAGGCCTTCTTGGCCTGCAGCACCTTGATGTCGTCAGGCATGACTGTGTAGTCGTGGAGCTTCTTGCGGTAGTCCAGGTCGCTGGCCAGCGCCTGGGCCTTCTTGGCGTGGCTCATGTTCATCATGTCTGAGGACAGCCTGAACTGGGCCTGGTTCTCCTTGGAGCCCTTCCTGTACTCGATCTAAAGAGAAAGACAGAGAGAGATACAAGATGTTTTATTGGCCATTTGCAACAAGTACAATGCTTACTCCCCATTCCCTCCCGCAGAGAGAGAGAGAGAGAGAGAGAGAGAGAGAGAGAGAGAGAGAGAGAGAGAGAGAGAGAGAGAGAGAGAGAGAGAGAGAGAGAGAGAGAGAGAGAGAGAGAGAGAGAGAGAGAGAGAGAGAGAGAGAGAGAGAGAGAGAGAGGAAACCAGGTGTTGTTCACACCACTGGTTGAGGAGTATTTAACCAAACACAAGGTTGACCCCTGATAACTCTGGCTTATTGTTTGCTGCATGCACAGTTGATCAAACGCAAACATTCTTCAAAAGATAATTATAGTATGATCATCAAGATCGTAAGCATAACAACTTAATTGACTGTATATAATATACTGTATATACTTATATTGAATGTTTATAATCGAACAACAAAGCATTATAAACTAGAGGGCTCGCAATAGCTTGCATATCTCTGCCACATCCTCATCCACAAAAGTGGATACAGATTCTGCGCCAAAATCTTATCAACTTTGCCCATAAGTAATCCAACCACCAGGTTGTGTCCAATTCCATACACAACGATTTATCTTGCCAACAGAGAAACAGAGAGACAACAAATGGTTCAAAACATAACCTCCTCCCATCTTTGATGGTGGAGGTAATAAAACAGCGTAAAATGAATAGAAACACATGTTTATTCTATTGAGGGCGGCTGCTTACGTCGTTGTTCATCTTGGCCACGTGAAGAGAATGCAGCGTCTTGGAGTCGCTGACGTTCACGCAGACCGCCGTGTTCCTGTTCTTCCGGAAGGACTCTTTGTATTTAATCTGAAACACGGACACACATCACATCGCCGCCCTCAGCCTTCAGAGTCCATCCATCACCACCTTAAGCTCCTGTCAGGGAACACAATCCCTGGCTCTGCCTGCCTCAGATCCCACGGAGGCCTGGTGCTTATTTATACATCCTAGAGATGATGGAGCTCCGCGTGAGCAGATAATGACAACATAATGCCAGCATAACTTGCCAGGCCTGCAATTCACCTCCATTCATGTCAAGTGATGTTCGTTTTAGATACAGTCCTGTAAGGGCTGGGCAATATGGAAAAATGTATTATGGTAATTATTGGGAATTTGACATTTTGATAAATATCATAATAAACTTAAAGTAGGCGATCGGGCTAAAACTGCCTTCTTTTTCAAATGTGGTAATTCATTTAGTCTATAAAACTGGATGTCATGGATGTCTTCATTTCATTTCATTTCACTGGATGTCATGGATGTCTTCATTTCATGATACAATGCCATTGAAAGATGATAATATAGAATTATTGAGTTACAGTCTCAGTGCTTCATCTCGAAACCGTTCCTAACCCTCAACGTTTGCATCCAGGCAGCTTCTTCAGATCAGATGTCCAGCATGTAAAGTCAACGCTGCATACATTCCACTCCACTTGTCATTTAAAACTAGGTCACAATGCATCACTTTCTGTTTGACATTCGGTTGTAGTTACAAAATATTGTACCATTGTCTGCATTCAGAACACATTTCTCATCCAATCTCACGAGCGCCCTTTAAAAAGTAACAGTGACATCCCCATTGAGCTTACGTCACTGGCCAGGTCTCGGGACTGCTTGGCAGCTTTCACCGTCAGTGTGTCCAGGCCGATGTCACACGCTTTGGACTTGCTCTTCTCCCACTCCTCCTTATATTTGATCTGGAACAACAGAGATGTGATTATGGATAGGAACCATGGTTATCACTGGCTCTTGGAGAAACTACATGATTTGTACATTCACAAATGGATTTAAATGGCCAATATTTGAATAGGTTGAGCTTAAAAATTGAGGAAGTGATTTTTATGTGCGGACAATTGTACATTATATGTTCATTATATCCACGAACATTACTTTATGATTGTTATTGTCCTCTGAGCACTCCAGGAACTCTCCCGTACTCTGAGCAGGCTACAGTTCACTTAACGGTCAGAGGGGCCAGTAATGAGAAGCAATTTCTGATTTACGGTAGGGGTCTTACCATAAGTCAGAAATGAGCTTTGTGTCTGTAATGTGTGCGTGTGCGTGCATGCGCGTATGTGTGTGCTAGCTTACACCGCTACACAGCGCAGCATTAGCCTTAGCCTTCTTGATCTCAGGCAGGTCCTGGTGCAGGGTGTACTGGTGCTTGGTCTTCTCATAGTTGGCTTTATAGTTCAGCTGAGGGACATATTCAGTTGATGTTGAACATAGATAACTGGTGCTACATGACCAGAGAACACCAGTTGGAACAACAGCCCTTTTAATGGGAGTGAAATTGATCATTGTCACACAAGTATTCCTTTAACTGAAATTTGATGGGAACCTTTAACTTAACACATTTAGAACCAAATGTCTCTGCTGTAACATTGCTAATAGTGTTAATTTAACTTTAAGTGGTGTGTCTTCTCACACTCGTTCCTATTACTCTCATGTATTCTGCTTTCCTTACGTTGCTGACCAGTTGAGCATTTTTTCTTGCTTGGACAATCTCAGGCGTGTCCGTCACTGTGCTGTACTTCACCTTATCAATATGTTGCCGGTATATTTTCTAAACATAAAACAGAATAAGGTGCATAGCGTTGTTGTCAGAAAAATTAATAAACTTATAATGTATTAATATATCTACATGTCAATTAATAATTAATTCATTAAAGGAGCAGTCCGATTTAACGCATTGAAAGTGTCACGTTCTTCTAATTTCTTCTTTTTCACCACTTGGCTATGTCGTCGCTTGGTGGATTATTTTGACAAAATCGAATTGCACAGATTATATTGGGGAGTGAAAATACATGATTTACAAACTCTGTCCCACTACCCCAATGTGGAAATCCCAGAAACGCCCCTTTAACTTGGAAATAATGGCCAATTAAAAGGCCTGACAAAAGTGGCAGACGAGTGAGGGTGTAGGCAGGGGGTCCTATACCAGGAGGGCTATTTGGCACATGTCTAGCCAATTAAATGGTAATATGGCTCAAATCTGGAAACAAATCTATCTTTAGAGATAAATGAAATAGGCCGAGGTGCTTTATTGGTGTGTGTGTGTGTGTGTGTGTGTGTGTGTGTGTGTGTGTGTGTGTGTGTGTGTGTGTGTGTGTGTGTGTGTGTGTGTGTGTGTGTGTGTGTATAAATATAAAGATATGCAAGTGTAATGATATGGTTTATAAAAATAAACATAGATGCACTCACATCCTTCAGCGGGTCCAGTTTTCTCTGGCACTGATAGCCCGGGGTCTGGGTCGCTGGGAAGTTGTACTCACCCTGCTCCATCTTCTCGCTCTCATAACCTTGTTTGTAAGAAATCTGTCGTGTTCAAGATGGTGTCATCAGCAGCCGTATGCAAACCACAGTAGAGTTTATATCAACAATTTCCCCCAAGATTAAAGAAGTAGCCGGTCAAAGTAAACCAAGTTGTTGGTTTTTCTCCAAATAACAAATATGTTCTCTCTTAAGCCTCTTGAACGGACACAATTGTTTAATACTCAATGCGGTTTCAGTTTGATGTTCCGTTAGTTAAGACTGAACGGGAATACAATTTACTAAAATACGCCCGCTTTGAATTTCGGACCAATCATCACACACAATATTCTCATTGCCGTCATCTGTGGTGATTAGAACAAGTTAGAAAACCTTGGAGGCCCTCGTCAGACTGATTAGAGACGGAGGCTGGTGAGGCTGCACACCTGTGGGTCCTTGGTAATCAAGGAACACAGCTTAAACCAGTACACAGCCACACACACTCAGGAGGAGCGCTAACATGGACCATCTGCGCTGCTTCAGTGTCAAATCATGCAATAAACCAGCTGACTCATCATCCTGTGCCTGTCAGGATGAATGAGATGCTTACGTCACTCGCGAGGTTCCGGACTTTTATGGCATGAGAGGTCTTCTTATCCATCCCGGAGTCTTTGTAATGGTCCTTCATGTCCTGTCTGTGATTCTCCTTGTACTTATTCTGTGAAAACAATGGAACATTTCTCAACACAACACTTCAACTCAAGTGAACTACTTCCATCGGTGATGCACATGTACAAAACATGTTTTAAAAGCATTTAAAGTGCCAGTTGTGCAGCCACATCATGAATACAGTGCAGTAACTGTGATGAGTCCAGAAAATACAGCAAAGCATGATAGTGTAATGTTAATGACATGTTATGACAGTGTAATGTTAATGACATGTTATGATAGTGTAATGTTAATGACATGTTATGATAGTGTAATGTTAATGACATGTTATGATAGTGTAATGTTAATGACATGTTATGACAGTGTAATGTTAATGACATGTTATGACAGTGTAATGTTAATGACATGTTATGATAGTGTCATGTTAATGACATGTTATGATAGTGTAATGTTAATGACATGTTATGATAGTGTTATGTTAGTGACATGTTTTGATAGTGTAATGTTAATGACATGTTATGATAGTGTAATGTTAATGACATGTTATGATAGTGTAATGTTAATGACATGTTATGATAGTGTAATGTTAATGATAATGTTATGATAGTGTAATGTTAATGACATGTTATGATACTGTTATGTTAATGACATGTTAATATAGTGTAATGTTAATGACATGTTATGATAGTGTCATGTTAATGACATGTTATGATAGTGTCATGTTAATGACATGTTATGATAGTGTCATGTTAATGACATGTTATGATAGTGTCATGTTAATGACATGTTATGATAGTGTAATGTTAATGCCATGTTATGATAGTGTAATGTTAATGACATGTTATGATAGTGTTATGTTAATGACATGTTATGATAGTGTAATGTTAATGACATGTTATGATAGTGTAATGTTAATGACATGTTATGATAGTGTTATGTTAATGACATGTTATGATGGTGGCAGCACTCCTGGCTGTAGGCGCACTGCCTGTGGATCAAAACTATCCTTATCCATGACAACCATCAAGTAGACAAATAACATCGGATAAGCATAGAAAACTTTTACAGGGCAGTGTGTGTTGGCCACACACACTTACATCGCTGGTGAAATTGGCGACTTTGGCATGGTTCTTGAACTGCGGCGTCTCGCAGAAGTTGATGCTGTGACCTTTTGAGTGTTCCAAGTCCTTCTTGTATTCCACCTTTTAACGACGACATGAAGCCAGAACACACAGACAAACACAGCAATAAATGCAGTGACACTCAGTTGGGTTGGATAAGGCAATGGCTTAGCCAGCCCAATGGTGTCCAATGGAGTGTTTCTAACTGCAAACAATTCTCCCATTCTTTGGTATTTGTCTTTTCACAAGCTCATCTCTAAATGTAGTCCATTGGACTCTTGAAGGTAAACATTGTTGTGTGTTGAACTCTCAACTGTACAGCTGGAGTGTTTGGTGTATGATGTAAAGGGTCATTTGAATTAAAAGAGGTGGATATGGTTTCACCGCCTACGTATGACTGGAGCTATGTATGACCACATTGGAATGGCATCATCGCTGACATGCCAGGCCTCGTTTCACACCTGATATGGTTTTACTGTACACTCGCACATGCAAACAAACACACACACACACACGCACACACACACACACACACACACACACACATGCACACACATGTGCATGTACACACACACACACACACACACACACAACAAACAAACACGTGTCCATGTACATATGCATACATGTGCACAAGTACACGTGCACACATACACACACACACATGCACACAATATGTGCCACACAACATTTCAATATGTACAATACCTCTACCATGTCATTACATCAATATCCCGTCTATAGTAGCCACCGGCATGTCCAGCCCTTAATCCAGATCCTCTACTCCTTAATCCAGATCCTCTACTCCTTAATCCAGATCCTTTACTCCTTGATCCAGATCCTCTACTCCTTGATCCAGATCCTCTTCTCCTTAATCCAGATCCTATACTCCTTGATCCAGATCCTATACTACTTAATCCAGATTCTCTACTCCTGTCATGTCCAGACAATGATGTTAAATTAATTAATTAGTTTTTGTCTTGTGCTCTTTTATTGTCTCTTTTATTTTGGAAATGTAACTTCCCCCTCATGTACGCCCCCCTGTGTGATTGTCTGCCACGCACCTGAGTGTTTACACCTGTTCCCTGTTACCTTGTGTATAAATAGCCTTCCTTTGTTCTGTGCCAGTTTGTCTTGTTTCATGCCAGAGAACTAGCACTTGTTTTCCAAGTGACAACTCCTTAATCCAGATCCTATACTCCTTAATGTAGATCATCTTCTCCTTATTCCAGATCCTCTACTCCTTGATCCAGATTCTCTACTCCTTAATCCAGATCTCTAGTCCCTAATCCAGATCCTCTTCTCCTTAATCCAGATCCTATACTCCTTAATCCAGATCCAATACTCCTTAATCCTGGATCCTATACTCCTTAATCCAGGATCCTCTACTCCTTAATCTAGATCCTCTACTCCTTAAACAAGATCATCTACTCCTTGATCCAGATCCTATACACCTTAATCCAGACCCTAAACTCCTTAAACCAGATCCTATACTCCTTAATCCAGAACCTCTACTGCTTAATCCAGAACCTCTACTCCTTAATCCAGATCCTCTCCTCCTTAATCCAGATCCTAAACTACTTCATCCAGATCCTATACTCGTTAATCCAGATCCTCTACTCCTTAATCCAGATCCTATACTCCTTAATCCAGGTCCTCTACTCCTTAAAGGCATTTGTACCTCGCTGACGAGCTTGTTGATCTTGCGGGAGTTCTTCAGAGCCAGGTTGTCTTCTGAGGTCAGGCTGTGGAAGTGGGAGGTGCCCTTCATCTTGCTCAGGTCTTTCCTGTACTTCAGCTGCAGGGAAGAGAAGAGAAGGGAGAGACAGGTGATGGCGAGATGATGCCCAGGGTTCAGCATGGCGATGCTCACAATGTGTCCTCGCGGAATGTGTCGCTCCTATGTAGGCCGAGGCCGTCACTTGACCACATGCACATGAGGGGTTGGAGCAAAATACGTCAGGATCGACTATTATTCTCTGAACATGGAAATGTTCACACACTCTATTTAGGGGCTCCGTATAGTGAGGTGTGTTCTATACATACTGTGTGCAAAGGAAATACTATAGGACTGACACACATACACGTGTGTGTGTGAGTGTGTGTATGTGTGTGTGTGTGTGTGTGTGTGTGTGTGTGTGTGTGTGTGTGTGTGTGTGTGTGTGTGTGTGTGTGTGTGTGTGTGTGTGTGTGTGTGTGTGTGTGTGTGTGTGTGTGTGTGTGTGTGTGTGTACACTGTCTAATCTGGTCACTGCAGAGTTTTGGCAGTGACAACATGGCATTGGCACTCGGGGTTGGCGGGGAGTTATTGTGGCTGTTGACAAGGCGTGATGAAGGTGTGTGAATGTGGGTAAACACCACCTGTAACATCAACAGCAACATGGACAACGTACAGCTCCTCTGTCGACTTTGTTCAGAAAGACTGACGATAGCTCTATGTTTTCAGTGAGGTTAGCTTTACTTTAAAGAGCCAAGACCAAACACTAAATTAAAGACATTAAACCACAGGTAATGGCGCCCCCTCTGGTGACAGCTGGTATCACTGTTGTTTTTACATTTTTGTTTTGATTGAGTCTCATGGTTCTCATGCCATTGCTATGGAGCCAAATATTGTTGGTCAAAATATTGTTGTAGGTTTCTGATTGGACTTTATCGGTGCCAGGTGATGTCTTCTGTCCTGCGTTCATCACTCATTTGAACCAATCCAAAATAGCTATTATTATTATTAATATTATTATTTTTCATTAATGATTGATTTCACCTCCAAATAAGTTTGATACGTGAGAGATGGGGTGAATATCCTCATATTCAAATCAATTATTTACATTAATTTATATCATTTTTATATTTAATTGAAAATAATACATTATTTTATTGAAATAAGGCTGAAAGATATGGCTATATTGGACTGGGTCTTAGCTTGCAGGGAACATAGTGCACCTAGGTGTGTACTCACATCACTAGCTTGGGCCTGGGCCTGTTTAGCTAGCTTGTATCCTGGGGTGATCATGGCAGGAAAGCTGCCTTTCCCTCTCTGCTGCTCATACTGCTCGGTGTAGGCAATCTGTAGGTTTACAGATTATTTTGTTATTATCACTTAGTAGTCAAGTACATAGCATATGCAATTATATTATATTCCATTTGACAGACAAACAAAAGCCAGCAATTCTGTATAATTTTGGCTTTTAACCCCAGATGGGTAATTAGGGAATAGAGTTATAGTGCCGTTATAGAATATGGTTTTACGAATATAATATCTTCACTAGATATAATATAATAATAATAATAATAATAATAATATAATATATCACTGTCACTGTGTAGGCCTAAAGCACTATATCACTGTCACTGTGTAAGCCAGTGTCATGACACCAGACAGCGGTATTAGGTGTCTGTGTGAAGGAGGGCTGTCTGGTTGGTCCTCACGTGGCTGAAGTTCCCAGCGTTCTCCTTGGCCTGGATGGCCTCCGACGCCCCGGCCTCAGCGCTCGCCGTCCCCTTGATCTCCTGGTCGTACATCTGACGGTACTTCACCTGGAGGACACACACCAACCATCACTACTGTTGCTTTGGTGTGTGTGTGTGTGTGTGTGTGTGTGTGTGTGTGTGTGTGTGTGTGTGTGTGTGTGTGTGTGTGTGTGTGTGTCCGTCCAACTCACACCACTGGCCATCTCCGTGGCCTTCTTGGACACCAGGTACCCTGGGGTGAGATGAGCTGGGAAGCTGCCCTTCCCTCTCTGCTGGCCGTACTCCTCGCTGTAGGCATACTGACACAGAGAGACACAGGTCAGTCTCCCAGTGCAACCAGCCACACATAGCAGGCGGCCAGCCTTTAGAACCGGTCACTATGGTAACCAGTCAGCTACATATAGCAACCAGTACCCCAAAGCATCCAGCCATGCATATCAACCAGCAACCGGTCATCCATAGCAACTATTCACTCATAGCAACCAGTCAGTCAACCATAGCAACCGGTCAACCAGCAACCGGTCACCCATAGCAACCTGTCAGTCACACATAGCAACCGGTCACCCATCGCAACCGGTGAAACATAGAAACCGGTCATCCATAGCAACCGGTCGCCCATAGCGGTGTAAAAAGCTCCAGGCGGAGGTTGAGGCTCACGTTGCTAGAGATCTGGCCCTGGGTCTTGGCCAGCAGTCCCTCCGGAGGGTCAGCGAAGGTTGTGTACTTTGACACTCTCTCCTCGTGTCCCTTTTTATACTCCAACTGCACACAGATGTAGAAATTAGGAATATATAAATATAGATGAAAAACATGATCCGTGTCACCTCTCGGGGACCAACTGTCAGGAGAAAGACCGATATAAATAACACAAATTCACCTGAAATGTTGTAGATGAGCGTGAATAAACTTGAATTGACATGAATATACTATACATACATACTGTACATTTAGCCTGCAGCTGTCTGCTGTGCACCAGGCTGTGTGCGGGGCAATGTGGGGCATGCCGAGAGGGAGAAACTGACAGAAATGTTTATATAATGTCTATTTAACTTAAAAAATACATTTCAACTAACATTTCAACACCTTTTTTTCTGAGAGTCAAATGTACTGTCGCTTCAGATCGTATCCCCCCCATGTGAAAGTTAACTCATTTAGCTGGGGAAGTTCCCTAGTCTTTGTTGGTGCTGCATTTCCTTTTCTTTGGGGTAGTTTCCATTATTTTTCTAAACCTGCCTAGCTTGGTCGCTCGGCGTCGTGTCACGGGTAGCAGAGATGCTGACAGAGCTGACACACATTTCCGCCACATTTGAGTTAATCAACAGACAAAAACAACAAAAATACATGGAGTTTCTAAACGTTTGATTCATCTATGTGCAGACTTTACTCAGACTTGCCCTAGTGATGGGATTTGAACCATCAACCACCAGGCTTGGAAGGTCCAATGGAAGCTAAGCTATCTAATTGTGGTCTTTCGGGACAGCGATCGAAGCGAAAGGGTTTAAGATGTCTTCTGTCCGCTGATGCAGTAGCATGACACAATAGCTTCAACTGACTCACATTACTAGCTAGAATGCCAGCGTTCTTAGCGGACTGGTATCCCGGTGTGATCAGGGCGGGAAAACTGCCTTTTCCTTTGGACTGGTTAAAGTCCTCCACGCAGTTGACCTGACAAGGAAACACAACTGATGTTTATTATTTATTTAGAGAGGCTTGGAAGTTAATTAGTTAGTTATTGTTCTCTGATTGTGAAGTAAAAGCATGATCGAAAAACTATTGTACTAATTATCTTTGTATATCTTTCCTTCTAAAGCCAAATGATAGCCATTGAGATATCATTTAAATGTACAGGTATCATTACATACTTTTTCTATTTTAAATTTAGGGTCGGGGAAACATTTTAATATTACAGAGAATAAAAAGAATATCAAATTAAAACAAAAACAAATCCTCAAAGTGTCATAAAAGCATGAAAGCATGTAAAAAAAAAGGTTAAATTTGCTCACGTCACTGATGGTCTTCTGGGAAACACTGACCATGTCCTGGTTCACCACCGTACCAGAGTACCACGTCTGCTGCTCCGACGTGAACCCAGACTGGGAGTGGTAGGCCTGGATTCATCACCATGGCAGCACAAGAGAGAGCACAGGATGAACAGCCAATCGCCACTCGGATGAATATCGTACACCTTTATTTAACCAGGTTACATTGACAACACGGAGCTGCTACCTCCGCGACCCGATTTTGGATAAGCGGGAGAAGATGGATGGATGGATGGACATTGACAACACATACAATGCATACAAGTTCCAGACAAACACTGAACACAGAAGGAAACTTAACTAGTTGTGAAGCAATGAGAACATGAAGAAAGGGTCAAATTCAAGAGTGTGGATACTAATTGTCATTCATTGTTTATTGTATATTGTTTTGACTCTTGTTTGAGTATTTTAATAAATCTGATGGTTTCAGTTTAAATAATTCATTTAAAACATTATATCATAAAAAGAACAACCCACGACACAATCAGATATCTGAAAAACAACCCCCACCCAGATATATTTTGACCCACACATTTTTACATTTCGAGAGTGGGATTTTGGCCCAAGCCCTCTTTGCTTTTAATGATAGGTCTGCATCAGTAGCTCCGCCCAGCGGGGGGCGGGGTCTCACCTGGCTGGCCATCTCATTGGCTAGGAGAGCCTTCTCCAGCTCCAGAGACTTCATGTCATAGTGGAAGGAGGACATAAAGCAATGGCCATCCTCAGCGTATTTCAGCTACGGGGTGCACACAGACCACAAGCGTTAAGCCAACCAACACATGTGCATGTGTGTATGTGCCGTTCACGCGCACACCGAACACACATCCACATGTGTGCGTGTGTGCATGGATAAGACAAACACACAAACACACACAAAGCATGCATTTGTACATTTGATAACACTGCATCTGAGTCATTATTATTCATTGTATCTTATTGTGAAATTGTGTGTAATTACAAGTCTGGTCTACTAGGGCTGGTAGGTTGATGAATGAATCATAGGTGGACACCCAGTTGTGATGTCACCAGAGGATAGATTTGAACACACCTGGCAGTAAAATAAGGCCCTTACAAACATGTGTGTGTATGTGTGTGTCTGTGTGTGTAGAGCAGCTCTCTATGGTCATCACTTTGCGATGCCGGTGTTAAAAATAAGTGGAGCAGGCAGAACAGCCACCGTTCCCAGTAAGCACGTTGTAATACTTCCGTTATCAAGGCATCGCCGAAACGGCCTGAGCGTGCATACTATAAGCGTTCCAGTATTAATAAAGTGGTGTAGCCTGCTGCTGTCCTGCTTAATGCAGACCCTGGTCTGGGGACCAATGGATGATGTTCACGGAGGATCTAGAAGCTTGAGTAAAACTGAGTTCAAACAGTAACAATTTATGTATAAAATTTCAAAAATAGCTCAGCTCTAACTATGGTATGTGTTGGACTCGATAGAACTCGCAAAAAAATCTCAAAACGTAAAAGTTAAATGACTGAATTGTAAAAAATACCTCTGAAAACAGTGTATACAGATACTGAATTCTGAATAGACACATCACTCACTGACTTATTCCTAAATCCAAACCAGTAAGTATAAATGTTGCTAAACCAAATCATCCTTATCAAGTGTTAGCATACCCTTTAGCATCTGGTGACCAAAAACAAATACATTTCATAAGAAATAGTATTATATATTCATATATTATGCCACCATTCAAACTAAACTGAGATCAACAGTTAACACTACATTGCAGGACTTTACATCATCTAAAGTTATAGTTAGCGGTGCTTATTTTAGACTTCTATCTTGTCCCTCGTCCCACCATCCCTCCTGCTACACTCAACAACAAATATATGAGTCGTTAAAGACCATAAAATCGTGTAAAAAAAACCCCACAAGGTTGCACTTTTACTTTGGATGGTCAGACGTTTTTGCCTCGATCAAACAGCCAACCATGAAATACAGCTGCGGCATTGAGTATTTCTAATGCTGTGCCAGCATCTAAGAGAAGCCGCTGACTAGAAGCAGAACGGAACTGAGACAGACAGACAGGCAGATGGACAGGCAGACAGACCTACAGGCAGGCAGGCAGACAGACAGAGAGACAGACCGACAACAACAGGTGTGAGGGCCGAGAATGGGACGCAAGGCCGTATTTCCCAGAGTTTAATTTTAGCCGGTCAGGGCATAAAGAGGACTTGGAGGGGGGGGGGGGGGGGGGTGTCACTGGGGGGGGGGGGGGGGGTGTCACTGTCACAGAAACAGAAATAAACCGTGTTGCACTTTCATTCCAGACCATGGCAGTCACCATGTCTCTCTCTCTCTCTCTCTCTCTCTCTCTCTCTCTCTCTCTCTCTCTCTCTCTCTCTCTCTCTCTCTCTCTCTCTCTCTCTCTCTCTCTCTCTCTCTCTCGCTCTCTCTCTCTTGCTCTGTCTGTCTCACTTTGTCTGTCTGTCTGTCTGTCTCTCTCTCTCTGGAGCCGATACAGTCACTTTACTAGCGACCCCACAGTAATCTATATGTGAACGACATGTCCTGGGTTTCTTTTTATTGTGTGTGTGTGTGTGTATTTGGGTTAGCAGCAACAGGTCTCGGGTGTGGGCTATAAAGTGAATGTAGGCTACGGGTGCACGTCACCCGTTGCTCTACATGATTCTTGTAGGAGGTCCACCTGTAATTGACAGATTTACCGCTGCATGTGATGTATTCACCTGTCAAATTACTGAATGACGGAATACTGGACTCATCCTTAAGATGCTGGTTCAAAACAAAGCTATGACCTAATTCAACAGCCTGCAGCCTACTGGAGATGAGACGGTACTTGGACATCTGCGTCACGTCACCAGTTAGGAATCTTACGCCTGTTAACCCATTGTGGGTATTACTACACCTACACCACCACCGCACACCACCACTCGACACAGCACCCGGACCACCCGGACCACCCGCCTCATAATCCCCCCCCCACAACATCCATCACTCCAACAATGGAGCCCAGACCAAGCGCCATGCTGGCGTCTGCGGGGTGGCCTGACCTTCCTCACAACAGGGGCTCTGGAATAGTTTGGGTGTCATGTTTTTTGAGTCACCGTCGAGGTCCCTGGGTGACATCACCTCACCTCACTGCTGGCCTTGGACTGTCTCTGGATGTTGACGGGCGCCTGGTAGATACTGGTGAAGGTGTTATTCCGGGGATTGTGTCTGTGGAGAGGTTTTGGTTCAAACTTAAACGTTAAAAAGTCTTGGCTGTGAAAGTTTTCGCTTAAGGTTTTTTGGTTAAAGACTTTGCTTTTTGAATGTTTTTCATGAGACATTTCTGCCTGGATTTGAATTCAGACGTTAGCGCTGTTTTAGGGACGCTAACGTTAAAAATTACAGTTGGTCGGAGTTGTTTAGTTAAAGACAAAACCTTTAACCAAACTCTTAAAGACACTTGACCATACAGTTACAAATAAAGGAAGGAAATGATAATTAATTCTCAAAACAGATGCACTAATCAACAAAACATTACTAACTAACCGATGCATATATTTGTCCGACCTCTCCTCTTTGTGAGAATTAGCCAGGTTCTAGCATACTGAAGCCCTGACTGTACTCACACTGAACAGTAGGGCCGCTTTTTGTGGCTGACAAAGTTGTTGGCGGTCAGCACCATCCTGCAGACGTCACAGTGGAAACAGGCTTTGTGCCAGTTCTAGAAGACAGAGACACAAACGCACTGGTCACAGTGATGCCTGCTTCTGGACCAGTATGGCGTTTGAGTTGACCATCAAGTGAAAGAAGCACTACGATGAGCTGAGGAGATGGATGGGTAGATATATAGATAGATAGATAGATAGATAGGTAGATAGATAGATAGATAGACAGACAGACAGACAGACAGACAGACAGACAGACAGACAGACAGATAGATAGAGCGACAGATAGAGCGACAGATAGATCGAAAGATAGATAGATAGATAGATAGATAAACAGACAGCCACATACAATCTTGAGAGCCATTTCCCAATTACTACAAATACATTTAGTTGGAGAACACGTTGATGGCACTTTTTAGATTCAAGATTCAAGATTTGTATTTGCCATATGCAACAAGTACAATGGAATGCTCCCTCCCCATTCCCTCCCACAGTATGAATTTTCTGAAACACTAAACTATAAAATACTGTACACAATAAAAAATAATGAATGTTTATGAACAACATGAATGTAAATTTAAATACTAGGTTCAGGTTTATATTATTTTATTTTATTATATGTATATTTTCCAACTTTATTATCCATATTAAAATAAAACCTGTATTCCTTGATTTACTTATTTATTATTTCCCATTCTTAGTTAGTATTATTGGATTTGTTGGGTTCATGGTATTCTATTTGAGTAGAGTCGGCGGTTAGTTTGACTGCCTTAATGTTTCCATATTTAGTTGGTTAGTTTACTTGGTTTCTTTGGATGTATTCTTACGACAGTTTGACATGTTTACAGTTCTTAGATTTGATTTGACTGTCTCGATTTGACTGATTCAAAAAAGAACAGAGAAAGTCTATATAAGTCTATAAATATATCAAAATGACAAAAGATCATTTTCACTTCTATTGTTCTTAAAATAGATATTCTTAAGTCTGTGTTTCTTTACCAAACAAGTTGTATTTCACTTTTCACAACATCTGAACACAGCCTTTCATCCTACCTGGTCGATGCAGTTGATCTTCTCCGCCGGGTAGACCACAAACCCACACCTTGCACACGACTGCATGTCGACCACCTGTCCTTTTCTCTTCCTCACACACAAAAAGGCCTCTCCAAAACCCCCAAAACCCTTTTGATGTGAATATAAAAAGTGAAAAACGACCTAGGAGCGAGTTGGGAGGACTTGAGAGGATCAAGTGGACCAGACGACAGTGACACTCTGTCAGGCTCACAGTAGAAAGGCAGGAGAACTCCCAAAGAGTCAAATAGGTTAGTGGCTACTGCTGCTGCTGCTGCTGATAAACTTAGCCCTGGGCTGTCTAGAACCTGTCCCTCTATACTTGACACATGCCCCGCCCTCTTTTGGTGTGTCCCACACGGGACACCAAAAGCTGCGACTGGACTGGCCAGTGGCAGCAGTCCGTCAATATGAAGGACAGGGTTTGGGGTGACAGTATGTGTCATGGTCTTGAGATGAAGGGATGGTGTTGTTTTGGGGAACTTAGTCAGTGTGGTGGTGTTCTTGTATAAAT
This sequence comes from Muraenolepis orangiensis, assembly GCA_027704905.1. NCBI lineage: Eukaryota > Metazoa > Chordata > Actinopteri > Gadiformes > Muraenolepididae > Muraenolepis > Muraenolepis orangiensis. The sequence goes on along the minus strand of CM051014.1, from coordinate 27,959,261 downwards.
AGGTAGATGAACAGTTGTGAAGTATTTTAATAGTTTAAAAAACATGCTAGTAAAGTACATTAAGTGTTTTAAGTAACAGTGTTATACAACAATGTATACCTTCACATTTTTTACTTTGCCATTCAGTATTCATTACCATCATGAATGACTTAATGTAAGAATAGGTGTGTGTGTGTGTGTGTGTGTGTGTGTGTGTGTGTGTGTGTGTGTGTGTGTGTGTGTGTGTGTGTGTGTGTGTGTGTGTGTGTGTGTGTGTGTGTGTGTGTGTGTGTGTGTGTGTATATGTGTGTGAGTGTGAGTGTTTGTGTTTGTGTTCGCGCGCGTGTGTGTGTGCGCGCGCGCCCCCTTACTTTCTGAACGTGTGCGCCAACTTCAGGAGGACAACAGTGTGAGTGCGCTAGTGATGGGAATTCCGGCTCTTTTGCGTGAGCCGGCTCATTTGGCTCGGCTCACCAAGAAGAGCCGGCTCTTTCGGCTCCCAAACGGCTCTTCTATTTTACCACATATACCTTTTATTTACATGAAAGAGGTGGTGGTTCTTGATGTCCAGCAATCAGTGGTAGGAAAACTGCAGTAGCTTCCTTAACCCTGGCCTGCAGTGAAGCACGCTCTCTATCATACAGTCTCGGAAGGATTTTTTTGAGAGTGTTTTCCTGCTTGGAGGAACATACATTGGATTGAGAGCCTGTGTGAAGCTTCGGAATCCCTTGTCCTCCACAATGGAAAATGGTTGGAAATCACTTGCAATAATTTTGGCCAATTCTTCATCCACTATGTTCTGTCTAGCTGGGGTCATTCATTGCCTTTGCTATTGCCATTCATTGCATATCAATTGTCTTATTGAGGTCTGTGTAGCTGTTGGTGTTTGGGTACCTGACGCATGGGGGATAGATCCTGTAGCTGCAGCAGCAACAGGTGGAGTAGACACACAGAAGCAGGCAGTCTGACCTGCCTTTTTTCTTTCAACTAAACTGTTGGATGCACAGTTCTCAAGTGCCTGTGGAGGTGGTTTGTGGACCCTGCTCTCATATAGAGCAGGGTCCACAAACCACCTCCACAGGCACTTGAGAACTGTGCATGTCATGTTGCAAATTCTGCATTCTGCCTTTGTGTTTGCACAATTGTTAAAATGTAGTCAAATGCTGCTTCTTTTCCTACTTTCACTCATCTTATTTGCGCGACGCAAACTGACACTTCACCGTGTGAAGTGTCACCCCTCCCTCTGTTCAGCTATCAGCAGTGGCGGCTGGCCCATAGGGGGCGATGGGGCGCCGCCCCCCCTAAACCACACGCACAAACAAAATAGAAAAAAATAAAAATAATAAAAAATATATATATATATATTGTCAATATGTGTGTGTTTAAAATATGGAATGCACCCAGAAATATGTGTAAAATATGATTTTAAAATAATTTGCGCAACATAATATGCTTTTCCGAGTACACATATGCCTAGTACACTGCAGCCCCCCCCCCCCCCGTTGGACTTCACGATCGCGACAACACCGTACAACAGTGTACACACTACTGACCTATACTGTTTACAAAAGATGCCTGAAAAAATAAACATTTAAAAAAGTGGCCGCGATGTCTATCCCATGTCACTCTTATTGATTTAGGGGAGGGGGCGGGGCCCCATGGTCGGACCTGCGGGGGAGCCCCGAAATATTGCGCAACGCCACTGATCCTCACGTGATGCACAGCATGACATGCAGTCATGACAGTGACATGCAGTCATGACAGTGACATGCAGTCATGACAGTGACATGCAGTCATGACAGTGACATTCAGTCACTGCATGTACGCGGAGCAAACGTAAAAAAATAAATAACGGCTCGTTCGCGGGTGCGAGCCGGCTCCCGTCGTTCACTAAAAAGAGGCTCTTTGAGCCGGCTCGTTCGCGACCGACACATCACTAGAGTGCGCGGGCGCGCGACAAGACAAGATACTTTCATTTTCTCTTTTACATTTTGGAGGAATAGGAAAAGAAAGTGAGTGAGTTTATCAAACGATAACATAGTATGATGCTTCAGACATACATGACTATCATACTGTCATACTACCCCACCGAATAGTTCGGTTATAGCCGTCTTTAGTAAGTCAAATCGTGATGATGTTATGATTTAGAGATCTCTCAGCCTGGACGGTGCTTTAGGGGAAATGTCGTTGAGACTTGGTGGTAGTTCGGTGGCACTAAGTCTTCTGTTAATTCTGTGTCGTGTTCTATTTTATCCGTCTTATTTTAATCTATATAACTATTAATAACTATTATTATTTGTTTTTCTGTACGTGCAATTTGATCATGTCTGTTAAGCGTCTTGGGTGTCCAGGAAAAGCGCTTTATGAAATCGTGTACGTATGTACTATAATTATTTGTATTATTGTGTACACACTAGAGATGGCTGAAGGAGTAGCACCTCCCGGTCTGAGGACGGACCCGGCAGGAGACCAGGAGGTCCGGAGTGACCCGGCAGGAGACCAGGAGGTCCGGAGTGACCCGACAGGAGACCAGGAGGTCCGGAGTGACCCGGCAGGAGACCAGGAGGTCCGGAGTGACCCGGCAGGAGACCAGGAGGTCCGGAGTGACCCGACAGGAGACCAGGAGGTCCGGAGTGACCCGGCAGGAGACCAGGAGGTCCGGAGTGACCCGACAGGAGACCAGGAGGTCCGGAGTGACCCGACAGGAGACCAGGAGGTCTCTGACGTCCCCGACGCCCATCCGGACCGCAGCAGCCGGTTCCTCCTGTTCGGACGGTGAGGACATGACACCGCTTTCATCCAACTTGTTTCTAGTTCACGACTCAAGATAACATAACTCAAGATGCATGCGACTTCATAGACTATAACAATGACTCATTTAGTTTCAGTTTCAGTTTGTTTTATTAATTCCATATTGCACAGTGTTGCATCATAGTCTTATTATTCTGCACATATCTCATACATACTCTCTACATCTTATTTAACCACTGTACATTGTATATTACTATTCACTTTAATGTAACATTTGCACTCTGGTTAGATACTGGCTGTACTTGTGCACAGCACAAGTACAGCGCCTACTGGGACGTGGCTGTAGCCTACTAACACACTATAACATATTCATCAGTCTCGTATCTATATGCAGTACTAGTGTCTCCCACAAGGCGGCAGGACACACCTTCTGTGGTTTTCGATACCGTCTATCTGTGGTTTAGACCAGGGGTCGTAAAGCTACGATGTGAAACGATGTGATTTGACATATTTTATCTAATGAAAGATTTAAAAAAAAGAAAGAGAGAGAATAATGCATACAAAACGGAATAATAAACATAACATAGGTTATTAATGTGTAAATTACATGGAACGTCTTTCTTCAAGGCAACATACACCTGCGGGTGTGGTCGTCAGTCGGTCGCGGCCTGCTGACAGAACTACTGTATATGTGCGTTTAGCAGGGATCAAAGCTCAAAGATCACTAGCTGATCACTATAGCTGCGTAGCTGGATAGTTTCTTCCGGAGTCGGTAGGTGAGATAAACCACGATGACTACGACACAGAGACAGCAGGAAGGAACCCCTCTGTGTGTGAAACATGTGGAGACAATAAAGACAAACTAAATGGAAATGAAAGTCGACAATAATGGTCGAAAGACTATATGCCCAACATTTTGTGAAAAATACACACAGCGCCGTCCCTCACCTGCACACCAAGTCTCTTCTCCAATAAGCAACAAATACAACCAAAAGTTATAATAAACAAGTTAATATTAAGATTAATTTGATTCACAAAATATATGTTCACAAGACTTTTCAAGATTAAAGATTTGTATTTGCCATATGCAACCATTGCAAAGTACAATGGAATTCTTACTCCCTATTTCCTTCCGCAGATAGAATTTCCTACAATTTAACACTATATGCAATACTAACTACTAGTACTAAACAACACTATACTATACCAATACTGTACACAATACTGTACACCATTTTGATATTTGAGTACAGCACACGTCATACACAAGAATTAGTCTACTTCAGTAGAACATTCCAATGGACAGACTTTTGAGAACTTTTTAACCCAAGTTCTATGTTTTAAGTTCTATGGTCCTTATATTATTATTATTATTATTACTCCTCCGTACTCCTGCTCCCTCCTGAGCCGGAGGATGCAGAGGGTGAGTGTTTGGTTTGGTTGCTATGGCAGGATTCTGTGGCTGTCAGCAGCAGAGGGCTAGGACCATGTCCTGTTTGACCTCTGCAGGGGTCGCAGTGATAGGAAACTCCCCCCACCCTGAATAGGCATTTTATTTTTTCAGAAAGCTCTGGTGCAGTGTGTGTGTGTGTGTGTGTGTGTGTGTGTGTGTGTGTGTGTGTGTGTGTGTGTGTGTGTGTGTGTGTGTGTGTGTGTGTGTGTGTGTGTGTGTGTGTGTGTGTGTGTGTGTGTGTGTGTGTGTGTGTGTGTGTGTGCGCCTGCTGACTCAGGACGGGGTCAGTGTCCCATCACCCCCTCCCACCCACCCCCCCTCCTGAGCACACGCTAGGCCAGGCCCACCACAACACCTCCTCCACCACCACCACCCCCAGCACCACCAGCACCACCACACCTCCTCCTCCACCACCACCCCCAGCACCACCACACCTCCTCCTCCACCACCACCCCCAGCACCACCACACCTCCTCCTCCACCAGCACCACCAGCACCACCACACCTCCTCTGCCATCACCACACCACCACCACCACCAGCACCACCACACCTCCTCCTCCACCACCACACCACCACCAGCACCACAATACAGAGAGTATAAGCCCAGTTTAGTCCTAGCGTCAGAGCCCTGCGGTACGCCACACACTCTCTCTGGGGAGCAGGAGGCAGACGGACGGAACACAACGGCAGGTTTCCGATGCAGAGCGGGGTAGCGCTGAATGAGGAACCCAGGTAAGAGTTTGGTGGGGTCCCTCGGACGGTGTCAACCCATGAAGGGAGACACTTGAGCTGGCCTGTTTGTGAACGGTGGGAACCAGGGGGGAGGGGTGGGGTGGGGTGGTGGGGGGTGGTTTCAACAAAGGGGGAGGGAGGGCTTCTAAAAAGTTCTGGATCACATGTTTGTGCGTGCAGTGTTTTGTACGTTGGAAACCCTGTGTGTATATGTGTGTGTGTGTGTGTGTGTGTGTGTGTCCCTCCCTGGGGGTCACCTGATGAGCTGGCTTCTGGAAGCAGTGCGGACATTGTGCCTGACCCAATAGCCCAGGAGCTCTCTGGGCGGATATTTTAAAGAATAGAGATTTGGCAGGACTGGTGAGGACATCACTCTTGGCCCAACAGCATCTCGGACACTGAAATAGGCTCTTTCTCTCTTTCATCCGCCCGGCCTTTTTTCGTTTCTTGCCTTTTTTTTCTCACCACGGCGACGACCACCAGCGACCATGGTGTAGTATAACCCGTGACGGTCTTGACGGTGGATTTCTGCGACCTGATCTGGCCATGATTTTCATGCTTCCTTTAAGAATGTATGTACGTCCTCCCGGCCCAGTAAGTGGTTTCACGAGGGTTTGTGTGCGGTGTGTGTGGAGGGTTAAGAGGGTTTGTGTGCGGTGTGTGTGGAGGGTTAAGAGGGTTTGTGTGCGGTGTGTGTGGAGGGTTAAGAGGGTTTGTGTGCGGTGTGTGTGGAGGGTTAAGAGGGTTTGTGTGCGGTGTGTGTGGAGGGTTAAGAGGGTTTGTGTGCGGTGTGTGTGGAGGGTTAAGAGGGTGTGTGTGGAGGGTTAAGAGGGTGTGTGTGGAGGGTTAAGAGGGTGTGTGTGGAGGGTTAAGAGGGTGTGTGTGGAGGGTTAGGAGGGTGTGTGTGGAGGGTTAGGAGGGTGTGTGTGGAGGGTTAGGAGGGTGTGTGTGGAGGGTTAGGAGGGTTTGGGTGTGGAGGGTTAGGAGGGTGTGTGTGGAGGGTTAGGAGGGTGTGTGTGGAGGGTTAGGAGGGTTTGGGTTGTAGTCTTGGGTAGCTTCACGGCTGGATGTGCTTTAGAAAATAGTGACGAAATGTCTGGTGTGTAAATGTTTGAGTATTCATGATGTTTTTTGTGTTCTGTTTTTCAGTTATTTCTTACTGTTCAAATGTGTCACTAAATGTTTCACACATTTGTTTCACACATCACATTTCACTAATTCACTAATTCACTTTTTTTATTTACTTATGTTTTGCTCAAGAAGAAAACCTGATTCAGTTCCAAGCTAAAGGAAAAACTAAAATGTGGTTATGGAAGACAATTTTCTTCATAGAGGAAGTCTCACAGATAACCTTCATATTATTATCATTGATGTCTACTTTTCAGTAGACGTCTGAGAAAGGATGTTTTTATCAACCTTATATGAAAGCATATGTATATCCCTGTACAAACTGTTGGTATTAGGGTATTGACTGTTACCTCTATCCAGGGGGACAAGGGGGTGTTCACCTAACAGGTACTGGGTTCTATACCTCGAGACGTCCGTAGCAGCTTAAACTGTGGGCATCTTTAAGCAAGATGCCCTTTACCTCCTTAATGCCATGTATCCAGGGCTTGGCATTGACACCGGCCACTGGCCAAATGCCTGTAGAATTCGGCAGTGGCCACTTACCAGCCACTTTGGCTAGTGGAAAATCATTGTAATTTACACAAAAGGCATCTGAAATAATGACGTCATTTTGAGGTGATACTACATGGTACTACAACTCCCATGAGCACTGGGTGTGCACAGTGTCTGCTCACTCCACACCTCACCCCTCTTGCATGCTTTGAATTCAAGTTTTTGTAATAATACAGTACTCATTGTTCACATAGTGTACTTAACGCATTACACTTCCTTGTTGATATAAACCCTTACCTCATTCCTAACCCTGACCTTTACTTGGAAGGGGGTGAGAAAAATGCTGAGTGGCCACTGGCCAGTGGTTTTCCACAACTGGTGAGCAGAAAAAGTTCACTTCAATCTCTGCCTGTATCTGAATGTCGCTTTGGGTAAACGTGGTGTGGTAGATGACTGGAAGAGAGATGAACCCAGAAGCTGTGTTCCTTGTCCTTGTCTCTCTCCCCCTGCTAGTAAGAAGAAGAAGGATGGCCAGACCCAGGATCAGCAGAGCTGTTCGGAAAGCCATTACAGAATTATTTCACCAACATTCTGCTATAAGATGAGCCACCAGCGAGTGGGAAAGTGCATCATTGTCAACAACAAAAACTTTGACGAAAAGACAGGTACAGCAAGGTTTTTTTTTCTCTCTCTCTATGTATTATTATTTAGTAGGGATGCTCCGATCAGGGTTTTTGGGGCCGATCGCCGATCACTTGTATCAGAATCGGCCGATACAGATTGCAGATTGCCGATCGCAAAGTGGGTGGGGGGCTATGGGGATCTTCCATTTAAAATTCCATATATTGTGTAGTATTATATATTTATCTATTTATATATATATATTCCATCATCTAATGGGCTCTTCTGATCAGTCGGTTTTGAGAGCTCCGATCGATTGGTTTAGAGTGAATATCGGCCGATAATGATCGGTGGCCGATGGATAGGAGCATCCCTATTATTTAGGTATTAGGTACAATATTGCCATTATAGGTTAGGGTCATATGTATTATTATTTATTTATTTATAATTTTAAAGGTGTTGTTGTGTGAAGAAGAGAGTGATATGTAGCATAGTAGCACAGGTCAGAGTCACTATAAGACCCATGGCTCACATGGTGCTGATGAGCAGTGATTCTAATTGTTAGGACTAAAGTGATTTAAGCATTTTTCACATATCTGTCAACCATTGCATTTAAAGCAATGGTTTTACTTAAAAAAGGAAGCCCACACCTGCTGTATCAGCGGTTTGAATGAAAGGGTCTGCTAGGTGGCTAAATGGTATGCAGTGGTGATGGGGATGACATTTCTCTCTCTCTCTCTCTCTCTCTCTCTCTCTCTCTCTCTCTCTCTCTCTCTCTCTCTCTCTCTCTCTCTCTCTCTCTCTCTCTCTCTCTCTCTCTCTCTCTCTCTCTCTCTCTCTCTCTCTCTTTCAACCTCTCTCTCTCTCGCTCTCTGGTCGCCAAGGGATGAATGTACGGAACGGCACCGACCGAGACGCCGGCGAACTCTTCAAGTGCTTCAAGAGTCTGGGCTTCGACGTGTGCATCTCCAACGACCTGAGCTGTCAGAAGATGGCCAACCTGCTCAGGGCAGGTGAGTAGGAGAGGTGGTGATGGTGGTGGTGATGGTGGTGGTGATGGTGGTGGTGATAGTGGTGGTGGTGGTGGTGGTGGTGGTGGTGGTGGTGGTGGTGGTGGTGATGGTGGTGGTGATGGTGGTGGTGATGGTGGTGGTGATAGTGGTGGTGGGGGGGGACAAGATTCATTCATTATCACAATTATTATTAAAAATGTATTTTTTGCAATAGGATTTCAAGATCCAGTACATGGATTTTTCATCAACTACAAAATAGTCATCATGATTATTTTTGATAAAATAGTACTTTGAGGGCGATTTCTTTAGTCCGAATATTTGCCGCAGAATAAACGTAACTCACATGACATTGAAGTTGAGTGCTGTGGGCAAACATGTTTGAAATGTTCCATGTAGATGTCGTCCGGTATGGTTGTGATGGTCGTGCCATCACCTATACATTATAGTTTACATTAATGCAAATTGATGCATGTTTGTGTGCTGTGTGTGTGTGTGTGTGTGTGTGTGTGTGTGTGTGTGTGTGTGTGTGTGTGTGTGTGTGTGATTGTGTGTGTGTGTGTGTGTGTGTGTGTGTGTGTGTGTGTGTGTGCTTGTGTGCATGCCGTGTGTGTGTGTGTGTGTGTGTGTGTGTGTGTGTGTGTGTGTGTGTGTGTGTGTGTTTGTGTTTGTGTGTGCTTGTGTGCATGCCGCGGGTGCTTGCGTGTGTGTGTGTGTGTGTGTGTGTGTGTGTGTGTGTGTGTGTGTGTGTGTGTGTGGTGTGTGTGTGTGTGTGTGTGTGTGTGTGTGTGTGTGTGTGTGTGTGTGTGTGTGTGTGTGTGTGTGTGTGTGTGTGCATGTACCTTCATATGGGCCCTTGTGCGTATGTGTGTGCATGTGTTAAATTGTATTATATTTCAGTTTCAGTTTTATATAACAGTTTCTACCGTACAAGAATTGAGCTGTCAAACACTAACACTAACACTGACTGTTCTGTGTCACTACAATACTGTATGGCATCAATACTATATGACCTAGTCACATGTTACATCACACTGCACCTTTGGATGTATATACATATATATATATATATATACAATTTTATATTGCAATTTTAAACCTTGTATTTAGTTTAGTTTTTTTATTTTAAATAATTGTTATTTTTCAATTGCTGTTTGTAAAGAGGATTGCGACTCAATTCCGTTGTACTTGTGCAATGGCAGTAAAGGCGTTGTGACTGCGATCCTGCATGTGTGTCTGTGTGTGCTCTTGGTCTTAGTGTCCGAGGAGGACCACAGCGACAGCTCGTGCTTTGCCTGCATCCTGCTCAGCCACGGCGAGGAGGGCATGATCTACGGCACGGACGGGCCCATGCCCATCAAGACCATGACCTCCATGTTCCGGGGAGACATGTGCAAGAGCCTCGTCGGCAAGCCTAAGCTCTTCTTCATCCAGGTATGTATCTGTGTCTGTGCAGACGCCCTACGCCATCGCCGCAGGGAGTCTTTTGGTAACAGAGGGGTGTCCACAGGCTACCTGTGGTGTCTAACCCCCTTCCTGATTCTGAATTCACTGTCAGACAGTGATTTGGATGAGCGCTAGGAAGTCAGATGATAGCCCAGTAAAAGTGACAGCATATCAATAGTGATAGTTACCATTATTAAATTGTCGTTTGAGGCACATGCTTCTAAGGCTTTATAGACTAGTCTGGACAAGAGTTAGACCTTATATCAGATATATCAGAGTGGAGCGTGTGTGGTTGGTGGCTGGTTTAAGCAGCCTCACCAGGCTTGAGTTACAGTTATTACGCTATGACTGGGTGAGGCTGCTTAAACCAGCCACCAACCACACACGCTCCACAATCAGATACGGCAAAAGCGTGGGAAAACCGAAATGTGCATAAGCAATGTGAGATTTGGTTTTAACAGTTTGAACAGAATGAATTGTGCATTGTTTCACCAGGTCATTGCTGAGAAAGCTACTCAGGATCTCAATGAAATGTCGTTTCATTTGCTTCACCAGGCTTGCCGCGGGTCAGAGTTTGACGACGGCATACAGACTGACTCGGGGCCTCCCAACGACGCCACCGAGACGGACGCCAACCCCAGACACAAGATACCCGTGGAAGCAGACTTTCTCTTTGCCTATTCAACGGTCCCAGGTAAACCCACTGCCCTAAACACTTGCATTTAAAAGTATGCGTGTGGACTTGTGTGCCTGGTTTTGGACAGGACAGTGGAAGAAGAGAGAGAGGAATGACATTTTATCCAAAGCAACTTCCAAGTCAGCCTAAGAACAATCAAAACACCAAATCAACATCAGAGTAGCTACAAACATCAACATTCAACTGTTGCACTATACAGGTTTACAAAAGTATTTACAATTATTATTAGTGTTGTCTAGTAAGTAAGTGTGTTCACACCAGGGTGTTGGCTTGTCCCAATGCTGCAGAGTGTTAATGTGGTTACATTACAGTATTTATTACATGACATTTAATCTTGAATAGCCATTGGCCTCAATCATTTCTGGATAAACCGGTAGCGCATAGCTGCAGAGACCATCGCCTGGGAACAACAAGTCCACGATGAGGTTTTGGTTGCATGGAAAGAAAACAACCAAAACAAGTCAGCGTAACACTGCACTGCACAGATAGGCAACAGATAGACGTGTTGATTGATTTTTCATAGCCATTTTTATCAATTAATTTTATTTAAATTAAATTAATTACATTTATAGAATTAATCAGATAACTTTTTCGTTTTTATCTGAGGATTTCAGGGCCTTCTCTGAATCGCTTGAAGGCCCTGACGGTTCCCTACTGTGTCTTACACATTCAGCAATGCAGAGGGTTGATTGTTTGCCAAATCTTTATGGAAAAAGTAAAAACTACAGCCACATACAGTGCCAACTGCAGTTTACACTTTTGTCATTTCCTGATTGGTTCAGATTGGGCCGAAGTGATTTCACCTGGCACCAATATGAACCGATCAGTAACAGTGGCTTCAAATAACAACCAAGCCTCACCGTTTTGAATGTCTTTCCCCATGCCTGCAGGATACTACTCGTGGAGAAACCCTGGCCGTGGATCCTGGTTCATCCAGGCCCTCTGCAACGTCCTCAATGAGTTTGGCAAGCAGCTGGAGATCATGCAGATCCTGACACAGGTCAACTACAGGGTGGCCACCAGCTTCGAGTCCTGGTCTGAGGACCCACGCTTCAGCGAGAAGAAGCAGATACCTTGTGTGGTCTCCATGCTCACCAAGGAACTGTATTTCAACTGACCACTAGATGCTGACTCCCACACACTGGCTGACCGACTGTCTCTCAGACTAACTGTCTGGCTGACTGGCCACTCGCTCTGACGCAATGATTGCTTGATGACTAATTGATTGTTCGACTGACTGTCTACTAAGAGAATCTCTGTCTTGCCAACTGGCCGACTGACTTTCTATGAGACTGTCCTAGTCTGTCCTAACCAATTGACTGACCGCCTCACGGTCTGCTTTGTTAGCCGACTGACTGACTGACTGACTGACTGACAGATCGACTGGTACAGGTTCTGACAAAACATTCAGGGATCTTTTTAAAGGCCAGCCGGCCATGCTGGCTGGCTGTGCATTGCATGCCTAGCCAGGTCACAAAACAAGTGCGCCGAATGGATGAAAACCTTTTCCTGTAGGGCTTGCTGGTCATGGCGATGCTTCTTCTTCTGCTTATTCCCCTTTCAGGAGTCACAATAGGGTCACATTTGATCTGATCTTTGTGGACAGGCGATGTGAAATATCCATGTAATTCTACCAAATCTACTTACATTTACTGCCATTTCTCCTGGGTTCAGGAAATCTTATCTCAGTGCGTTTGTATCCATCGTCTGGTATTTTAAGTCGATTTTGGAGTTGACTGACTTGATTCTTGAGTGTGTGTGTGTGTGTGCTTTAGTGTATTTTAAGAGAACAATGGAAGCTTATGACACAGAAGATTAGATTCTAACAACTATTCGTTAGGCAGATGTTTTTTCGCAAGAAGACAAACATTTCAACACACAGCCCAACACTTTACATTTACATTTAATCGTTCTGAGATCATCCACTCTAAATGTATCCCCCCCCCAGTCCAGTCCAGTCCAGTCCAGTCAATGTATTTTGTTATATTGCAATTGATATGATTTTATTTTGTTATTTCTTAACACTGTAAAACGTATTGGAAACTAGATGTCGGCACATTTTTGCTCAGTGAGTGAACAAAAACAAAACGTTCCTAATTTTGATACTTATATTACGGTAACGAAGCGCCAAACTGTCTGTAGCAATGAGACTTTTTAAAAAATGCACTATGGAGTGAACGTGTTCTGTTCGAAGCTGAGAGCTAGTCCATAAACTTGGTCGGATAAAACGTAAAAGTTCAGTTCAGCTGAAGATCGACTGATCTTCAGTTGTACGTTGTTTTTTGAGACATTTCTCAGCTGCCACAAATTACTTTTAAAATATTATTTTGGCACCACAATAAGTATTAACTTATTGTAAATAACTAGATAAGAATTTAACAGGGTGTGAAAGAGTAACACAACTATTAACTTATAATTGTTATAAAACGCCACTCCCACACTAGTTCTCATCCAGCTAGTAGCACTATTCTAGTAATATCAGGTTCTGGCGTGTATGATACTTAACACTTTGACTAAACTTTGACATGACACGTCACTTTATGCTGGGCATATCTATAGGACTAGCCGTCAACATTTTAGACATTTTTTATCCTAATTTTTTCTTACATCTTACGTTTTTAACTAACAGACTTCTAAAAGCACTATAAACTGTAAAATGTCATCACTTGATTACTAACCAAGCCTTCACTATTGCCCAAAGCACAACTGAACACTGTTGATGTATTTCATTGTTTGTCAGAACAGTACCTAAGGCATACCTTGCTATGTTTGTGTTCTTCTAAAGGCTGCGAGTAAAGTTAAAGCGGAAAATCAAGTCGACAAAAAACAATTAGATTAAAAAACGAAACAAACTAATTTTTATTTGCTATATTTATTTTAAACCTTTTAGGCGCTATTTGCACAACGTTGCCAAATCAAAATTTGGCAACGATCCAAATACTAAAATACTATCCAAATAAATATCCAAATACTTATAAAGGAACAAAAAAAAAACATTATTGTGATTGTTTTGTGTACCAATAGTTACAACTTGAAAGTTTTCAAATAACAATATATCTGCTGAGGGCAACATTTTCTAACGTTTTTGCCCCAATGTCATCGTCAATCTCCGAGGCAGCTATTATGACGGTGATCAGAACCCGTTCCGTGCGCACTCCACCCGTCAATTCATGTTTACACATTTCTTCATGAGCCATGAGTCAGCAAACTTTGTGAGACAAATACGCTTTAACTTATTTTTGCGATCGTCATTTTTTCAGATACAACTTTTAAATCCTCTTCACGCAACAATCTGTGGTTTCTGAGCTGGTGTCCATTCAGTGCTTAAAGCAGCTTTTGCTCCATGTGTTTTGGATTGGGATTTAATAAAGATTTCCAATTTATAAAAGCTTTCCAGTGCCATTGTCCTCAGGAATACAATTTACAAATAATTTTGATCAAATTAATGGGTTCAATGAATATTGAGGTATGAGAGGCCCTGTTTTTTTATTTTCAATTAGGGCCAATACAACAATGTTTAAATTACTTTAAATCAAATGAATGCATATGTAAACATCATTTTATTGTATTAAACACCAAGAAATAAATGCTTCTTTGTTCAAAGTGTTGTTTGATAAAGAAAAAAGAGAGAAATCACAATTACAATCAAAATTATAATTTTGAGACTCGACGTTGGGACTCTTCCCTTTCAATGGACATGCTAATTATCATTTAATAATACTAGCTATAATAATACTAAGGGCATAAACTACCAACAAAAAAATATAATTGGGGACCTATATCACAAATCCGATTGTCTTGCCTCTGCTCAAACACGTATTCTGCATCTCTCCGTAGTCCAGACGTAATGTCACTAGCTAGCCACTAGCGGTGGTACTTTACGCAACGTTTCTGAGTTTCTATTACAAGATGTCGGGAACGACAGAAGCAGAAGCACATTCACTGCAATTGTCCAAATAATTTAATCCAAATCCAAAATAATAAAAATTTCCACATCAAGAAATATATCATTTGTCTAATATATGTCATGGGTAAGAGTATACATAGAGAACATTAAAACCCACAAGTCAAAAACACACCCACAAGTCAAAAACACACCCACAAGTCAAAAACACACCCACAAGTCGGAGACACGCACAAGTCAAAAACCCCAACATTAACTTCAACCCATAGGTCTCTCTCTTTATGTGGTCGCACAAAATGTGTCGCTCTAATTGTGGCAAAGAAATTGTTGAAACCATGCGGCGAGGGTTGCCACCTTTTATGCTAAAACATAACGCCAGTGATAGTAAATCACAAGTTAAAATGTTCAAGAAAGCATTTTGATTCATACTCAAGGTTTGAAGTGCTTTATTAATCAATTAGAAATCTAAAATACACTGAATTCATGAACTGCATAACATTCCTGGCACACCCCAACTGCTCTTTCGATCCTCTTGTCTCTACCACTTCTCTCTGAAGATAAACAGAAAAGGCAATATAACTATGTTAAATAAAACAACTAGTAACACTTTGACATGAAGAAAATTGCTTTTACAAAATCAAAATATCAAATATCACAAGACAATAGTTCTGGTGTAGTATACAGTGTACTAGGTCTACAGTTCTAGACAATGAATAACATTTTAGAATACTGGGCAATGAGGTATAATAGTAGACATGAATGAAATGGCTTTTGCAACTATCAAAACCATCACAAGACTACAGGAAGAGTTGATCATTAAGAAGGTAAATAATAAAAATGTAACTAAGAACCTAATTCTAACCAGCTATAAGTTTGAAACCTAAATAAATAATACATTATAAGATAAACATGGGTTAATATATGGGTAAATATGTATATACATAGTATGCATATACTGCAAATTTAGCACACTTAGTGGAAAGACCAAAGCGGTCATTACACATGGGTATTTTGGTGCAGTTTTGATCCCCCCAGTAATCAGTGCTGGAGACTTGTGTATCGCAAGTGGGTGTTTGATTCTAAGTGTCTCAGGCAGGTGAGGGGATGGATTGTAAGATCATTTAATACCACTATGGAGTGTGTTGCATGGCTGGTTTAAGCAGCCTCACCTATAGCCTGAGTTGGGACTGATTGGCTGGTGAGACCAAGGGTCGTTGTTAATCAAGGCTCACAGCTGTGCAGCCTCACCAGCCAATCAGTCCAACTCAGGCTAGGTGAGGCTGCTTAAACCAGCCATGCAACACACACACACACACTCCATAGTGGTATTAAATGATCTTACAATCCATCCCCTGACCTGTCCGAGACACTTAGAATCAACGCACGCCACGCACCACGCACACACACCATCTCTTCTCCCCTAGTCCGGTCACCAACTACACAGCATCTGTACAAGAACTACTAGGTTTTAGGACAGTTTTTATCCACATGCAGTGTGCCTACTGAACTGCTTGGAGTTCTGCCACTATCATACATTGTCATCCATATTACATTATGCTATCATACTTTTGCTGGACTTTCTGGACTTATTACAGCCACTGCACTGTAAATGCTTTTTGCACAATTCAACACATGTTCATATCAGCCACTTTATTTATATTTTTATTGTTATTGTGTACCGTATTTTTAAGGTGTTTTAGAAAACTCATACTGCGAGATGGAATGGGGAGTAAGAATTCCATTTTACTTGATGCATATTGCATATAAAAATGTTGAAAAAATCTTTGGAGACGTTAGTTCAAGTCCTGCTAATAACTTCCCTCCTTGGGAGCCTTGGCAAGTGTCTCGGTTGTGCAGTTGTGAGAGCTGCAGGTTAGTAGTTCTGGACACAGTGTTCAATTCCCACTGAGGTTTATATTGTGAATGATGATGTGGTAAGGTAAGTATGACAATGCTACATAAACATTCATTAGTCCACAACAACACCAGGACTTGAACGGAGGTCTACACAGCAGAAAGTGTTGCAGCTCTCCACTGCGCCAAACCCTGTTGATAATGCTGATCCACTCAGAGTTTAGAATTTACATTAAAATTCACACATTGTTCATTTTCCGTTTTCATTATGTTCCCAAGGAGAGAACATACCGCAGAACTTGAGGGGCCCGGGTCTCCAGCGTTGTGCAACACAGCTCAATCCATTGCATTATAATTCACCTTACCTTTTACATGACATCCATGATTCAAGATTCAATATGTTTTTATTTGCCATGTGCCTGTGTTCCTGCTAAGGATTGTATTGTGAGTGATGATGTGGTAAGGTAGCTATGACAATGTGAGAAGTATGATAGTGTATTAAGTAAGAGAATGTATCAAAATGTTTTTTGTATGGGGGACAAGTTGAGTGTGATCCATAGTATACTGTGTGTATATGGGCAGGGGTTTTGGTTAACATTTTCTTAAAAAAATATATTTATAGTCATAAAATGCCAGAGACCCACTAATTCATCAGTCCAAACCCCCACACAACAGGGTAGCCACACCCCTACACAACTAGGAAGCCCATTCATACTGCCGCCGCCGTTCATACTGCCGCCGCCGTTCATACTGCCGCCGCCGTTCATACTGCCGCCGCCATAGCAAAGGCACACCAAAGACTCGCTCACAACTACACCAGGACGTGAACAGAGCAGAGAGCGTTGCAGCTCTCCACTGCACCACCATGGCGCCACCAACTCCATGTTTATAATCTACATTACAAGTCACTTGACATTGATCATTCGCAAAACTTCATAGTTATATTAGGAGAGAACATTCAGCAGAACTTGAACCTCCAGCCCTGAACAGTGGAGTGGACTCCATTGTACCACAGAGACACCTGCTTTGACTACACCTGAGTTCATAAGTGACCTCAATGGTGCCTTCTAGAGAGCTGTTGGTTAACTGCTCTGGAGACATGGGTTCAATTTGTGGAGTGCATTCTCCATGGAATTGTTATTTTAGAAACATAACAATGTCCTGTTAATTGCAATGTCGATAAATACCTCAAAACAAATCAGAGCACTTGTCTCTGTGGTTCTGTGGGACAGATCAATTGAACAACTTTGGTAACGTAGGTTCAAGTCCCGCTAATGACGCTCTCCTTGGAAACCAAACCTAACTGCATTTTGGAAACAATGTCATGTTGAATTTCATAAATGACGTCAATGGTGCCTTCTAGAGAGCTGTTGGTTAACTACTGCGGAGACATGGCTTAAATTGGTTCAATACCTCAGACCACCTCAGAGCCCTTGTCTCTGTGGTGCTGTGTACAGATCAATTGGACAACAACTTTGGTGACGTAGGTTCAACCGCTAATAACGCTCTCCTTGGAAACCCAACAACTTTTTAAATAGACTAGGTCATTGGAATTGTAATGTCATAAACTCAGGGCATGTCTTAGCCAGTGTCTCATTGGCGTAGTTGTGAGAGCTGCAATTCTAGAGACCTGTGTTCAATTCCTGCTGAGGTTGGTGTTGTGAATGATGATGTGGTAAGTATTAGGGCTGCCCCCTATTAGTCGACCAAAGGTTAATCGACCAAAGAGTCAGATCAGATTAGTTTTCATTGGTTGAAAATCGCAGGAAAAAAAACAACCAAAAAACAACGGACACGTGAGAGACGACACATGAGAGAGGACAGCAGTGACGCAGAGGACAGTGAGCCCACACCAAAGAAGCAAAAGGAAAAGCAGCAGAAGATATCAATGCTGATGGGTTCTGGTGAAGAGCAAAAGACGGAAGCTGAGAACAATGAAATTAAGACATACTTGGAGGACCGAACCAAGGTTGATAAGGGACCACTGACTTGGTGGAAAATAAATGAGGAATGCTATCCTAAGCTTGTCAGAGCAGCTAAACGCATCCACTCCATCCCTTCCTCATCCACGCCATCGGAGCGCAAATTTTCAAAAGCCGGCTTCATTGTGAGCAACACAATGGAGCTCACTTCTCCCGGACGTAGACACTGTTTGCTTAAGCCTATATTTATTTTTTTGTTTGTTTATATCATTTATATATATTTTTTACATTGTTAAAAGAAACAAAAATATAGTTTCAATTTAGTTTTTTAACAAAATACTTTTTACTCATCGTTTGTTTTATGAAGTTATTGTGTTGATTTTAAAAGTTCATAAGTTGTGTGATGTTGATGATATATGCTGTGTTGTGTTAAACTAGCTCAGGCTCCTTCCCCCCCAGCTTGTACAGGAGGTGGAGCGCTACCAATTAGATCTGGTGGGACTTACCTCTACGCACAGCACTGGCTCTGGAACTAAACTCCTGGATAGGGGTTGGACTCTTTCCTTCTCTGGAGTTGCTCAGGGTGTGAGGCGCCGGGCGGGTGTGGGGATACTCACAAGTCCCCGGCTGAGTGCCGCTTTGTTGGAGTTTACCCCGGTGGACGAGAGGGTCGCCTCCCTACGCCTTAGGGTCATGGGAGGGAAAACTCTGACTGTTGTTTGTGCCTATGCACCAAACAACAGTTCGGAATATCCCGCCTTCTTGCACACCCTGGATGGAGTCCTGCATGGGGCTCCTGAAGGGGACTCTATAGTCCTCCTGGGAGACTTCAACGCACACGTGGGTAACGATGGGGAAACTTGGAGGGGCGTGTTGAGGATGAACGGCCTATCTGATCTGAACCGGAGTGGGGTTTTGTTATTGGATTTCTGTGCTAGTCATGGATTGCCAATAACAAACACCATGTCCAAACATGAGGATGCTCATAAGTGTACATGGTACCAGAGTACCTTAGGCCGAAGGTCAATGATCGATTTTGTTATCGTGTCATCTGGCCTGAGGCTGCATGTTTTGTATACTCGGGTGAAGAGAGGGGCAGAGCTGTCAACCGATCACCATCTGGTGGTGAGTTGGGTAAGATGGCGGGGGAAGCCTCTGGACAGACCTGGTAAGCCCGAACGTGTAGTGCGGGTGAACTGGGAACGTCTGGTGGATGCCCCTGTCCGGGAGACCTTCAACTCCCACCTCCGGCAGAATTTTTCGGGCATCTCTGTGGAGGCTGGGGGCATTGAGCCAGAGTGGTCATTGTTCAAAGCTTCCATTGCCAAAGCTGCAGTTGAGAGCTGTGGCCTCAAGGTCATTGGTGCCTCAAGGGGCAGCAACCCTCGGGCTTCGTGGTGGACACAGGTGGTCAGGGAAGCCATCCGGCTGAAGAAGGAGGCCTTCCGGGCTATGTTAGCCTGTGAGACTCCGGACTCAGTTGCGAGGTATCGACAGGCCAAGAGGACGGCAGCCTCGGCTGTAGCGGAGACAAAGCAGCGGGTGTGGGAGGAATTCGGAGAAGCCATGGAGAAGGACTTTCAGTCGGCACCAAAACGTTTCTGGCAAACAATCCAGCGCCTCAGGAGGGGGAAGCGTGGATCCATCCAAGCTGTGTACAGTAAGGGTGGGACATGACCTCAACTGAGGAGGTGATCGGGCGGTAGAAAGAACACTTTGAGGAACTTCTTAACCTAACTACACCCTCAATGGTAGAGACAGAGCTGGAGGATGAAGGATGGCAAACATCAATCTCCCTGGAGGAAGTCACTGCGGTAGTCAAACATCTCCGCAGTGGCAAAGCCCCAGGGGTTGATGAGATCCGTGTATGCTAATTACAGGGGTATCACATTACTCAGCCTCCCTGGGAAAGTCTACTCCAAGGTGCTGGAAAGGAGGGTTCGGCCGATAGTCGAACCTCAGATTGAAGAGGAACAAGCTTTTCACTCTTGCAAGGATCCTGAAGGGGGCTTGGGAGTATGCCCATCCGGTCTACTTGTTTTTTGTGGATTTGGAGAAGGCATATGATCGGGTCCCTCGGGAAATACTGTGGGGGGTGCTGCGGGAGTATGGGGTGCGGGGGTCACTGTTGAGGGCCATCCAATCTCTGTACTCCCAAAGCAAGAGCTGTGTCCGGATTCCCGGTAGTAAGTCAGGCCTGTTCTCAGTGGGTGTTGGCCTCCGCCAGGGCTGCGCTTTGTCACCCATCCTGTTTGTGATTTTCATGGACAGGATTTCAAGGCGTAGTCATGGAGGGTAGGGGTTTCAGTATGGTGGGCTCAGGATTGAATCACTGCTGTTTGCAGATGATGTGGTCCTGTTTGCGTCATCAGTATGTGACCTTCAGCACTCACTGGATCGGTTTGCAGCGGAATGTGAAGCGGCTGGGATCAGCACCTCCAAATCTGAGGGCATGGTTCTTAGCAGGAAACCGGTGGATTGTCTACTCCACATAGGGAGGGAGTCCTTATCCCAAGTGTAGGAGTTCAAGTATATTGGGGTCTTCTTCTCGAGCGAGGGGAGGATGGAGCGTGAGATTGACAGGAGAATAGGTGCAGCGGGAGCGATATTGGGTGCACTTTGGCACACCGTTGTAACCAAAAGAGAGCTGAGCCAGAAGGCAAAGCTCTCGATCTACCGATCAGTCTTCGTTCCTACCCTCACCTATGGCCATGAACAATGGGTAATGACCGAAAGGACGAGATCGCGAAAACAAGCGGCCAAAATGAGTTTCCTCAGGAGGGTGGCTGGTATCTCCCTGAGGGATAGGGTGAGAAGCTCAGTCACTCGTGAGAGACTCGGAGTAGAGCTGATGCTCCTTCGTGTAGAAAGGAGCCAGTTGAGGTGGTTCGGGCATCTAGTAAGGATGCTTCCTGGTTGCCTCCCGAGGGAGGTTTTCCAGGCACATCCAACTGGGAAGACCGAGGTACAGGTGGGGTGATTACATCTCCACACTGGCCTGGGAACGCCTCGGGATCCCCCAGTCAGAGCTAGTCGATGTTGCCAGGGAGAGGGAAGTTTGGAGTCCCCTGCTGAAGCTGCTACCTCTCGACCCGATTACGGATAAGCGGGAGAAGATGGATGGATGGATGGTGTTAAACTAAATTAACAAAATGTTCAGACAGTCTCCTTGTTGATTTTTCCGACACATTCAGAATCATAATTTAATTACTTGCCGGTGTGGTTAAACAGGCGGCTTGTTTCATGCCATTGGTCGACCATTAGTTGATTAATGTCCTTCAGTGACAACCATTGATCGACCAGGAAAATCTTTGATCGGGGGCAGCCCTAGTAAGTATGACAATGTGTAATGATAGTTGTAATAGCTGTAGTTGGTTTTATTTATTTTTTTGTTTTTATTCAAAATCGCCAAAAATGTCCGGGATTTAGCTTTGCTTCCTACAGTCCAATTAGTCACATTAGGTGCCGATCACACGGGACCCGTTTTGCAGGCTGAAAAGCGCCAGGCGCACTGCACTGCTCTTTAGCACCCGATCACACAGATCCGATTTTGAGGGCCGTTCGAAGCTGTGTTTTTTGTTCGAATGCATCGAATCAGCTCAGATCAGTCAGTCAGGCCAGTCTATTGTAAACACAGAAGTTAATTTGCTGCTTGTAAATTCCTCTGATTGGACTATGAAAAAATGTATAAATAAACAAATGCAAACTAATTGTACCATATTGAAATGCATAACATCATATTATTTTGCATCGCTTTGTGTTTAATAAAATCGTATCGAATCACACTAGAAATTAATCATTTTCGCATTAGTAGTTGCTTCATATGTATTTCTAATGTATCGAGATTGTTGGCAATGCATCGAAACGCAGAGCTGCAGTTTTGACGCAGAGACGTACATAACTGGCATGATTGTTTTTTGTGTAATGCTAGTATAATCTTAAATTTTGCTACATTATCAGACGGAAACAAGAGTTTTTAACGTCAATAAAGGGGGGGCATTGTACTTTCTGCCCTAAAAAATCTATTGGTTTTAAAAAGCAAAAACTATTGTACATCAATTTTTTTTTTGTATCCAGCCCAATTTATTAAATAGTCAGCATGTTCACTTATGACTTTTGCACACTTCTTGAGATTAGATCGACAGTCGCTCGCCGCCTACCGGAGTTTTTTCATTCTTTCGACTCGGAAGTTCCGCCCGAAGTCACAGCTGGATTATCTCCGACCATCTTTGGCACGATTACACACAAGTGAAAGAAGCGAGGAAAGCGAGCCGGCGTGCTAGTCAGGCTGAGATGTCGATCCGATCGCTCCCCCCCACTACCCACCATTCTACTGGCTAATGTACAGTCTCTGGACAAATAAGTTAAGCGAGCTACAGGCTCGTATTCAATTCCACCGGGAAACTAAGGACATTTGTATCATCTGCCTTACGGAGACATGGATGTCGGAGGGGGTTACCGACGCAGCTATTGAGCCGACGGGATTTTCTGTCCACCGGGCGGACAGAACAAAGGCTCTCTCCGGTAAAGATCGCGGAGGGGGGGTATGTCTCATGATAAACAGCTCTTGGTGCAACCAAAGTCATGTACATCCCCTCAAGTCATTCTGTTCCCCGGACCTGGAGTACCTGATGCTTATGTGCTGTCCATTCTGGCTACCTTGGGAGTTTACAGCGGTAACCGTGACCGCTGTTTACATTCCCCCACAAGCCAACACGGACACAGCACTGAATGAACAGTATGGGGCTATCAGCGAACACTAGTTGGCACACCCTGAGGCTGCTTTCATCGTGGCGGGGGACTTCAACAAGGCGAAACCTGAAGAAGGTTCTCCCGAAGTTCTACCAACACATATCGAGCAACACACAGAGTGAGCGGATCCTCGACCACTGCTAAACACCCTACCGTGATGGCTACAAGGCCCTCCTCCGCCCACCGTTCGGCAAATCAGACCACCGCTCTATCCAGCTACTCCCCGCCTATAGGCAGAGACTGAAGCAGCAACCAATCGCTGTGAGGGAGGTTCAATGCTGGTCGGACCAATCGGACTCTATGCTACAGGATTGTTTTGATCGCGCTGACTGGGACATGTTTCCGGGTTGCCTCGGACAATAACATCAACAAGTACGCGTCCTCGGTCACCGGGTTCACCAAGAAGTGCATACATGACGTTGTTCCGACCAAGTCAGTTAGGATATATCCCACCCAGAAACTGCGGATTAACAGCGATGTTCGCGCTGCCCTCCACGTGCACAACGCCGCCTTTGGCTCCGGGAAAATGGAGGTATATAGAGAGCCCGCTACGACCTCTGTAAGACCATCGTCACTGCCAAGCGGGAGTACAAGGTCAGAGTGAAGGAGAAATTCAAGAGCCACAACGCGAGGGGTATGTGGCAGGGGTTACAGACGATAACGAACTTCAGAGGGAGAACCAGTTGTGTAGAGAACCCCTCTACCTCCCTCCCAGGAGAGCTAAATACTTTTTTTGCTCGGTTCGACGTGAACGGCAGCCCGCCGAAGCCAGCGCCGCCTGGGGAGACCAGCCTGCTGAACATCTCGGAGGCGGATGTTCGCCCTACCTTCAAGCGGTTGAACATCCGTAAGGCGGCAGGCCCCGACGACATGCCGGGCCGCGTCCTCAGAGCATGCGCAGACCAGTTGGCAGGAGTCTTTGCAGACATCTTCAACCTCTCCCTGTCCCAGGCTGTTGTTCCCACGGTCTTCAAGATGTCCACCATCGTGCCTGTCCCTGAACAACCCATGGTAACCTGCCTGAATGACTATAGACCTGTAGCCCTCACCTCGATTTTCAGCAAATGCTTCGAGAGGTTGGTCAAGGACTTTATTTGCTCCGTGTTACCTGCCACGCTGGACCCATGGCAATTTGCATATCGTCAAAATAGATCCACGGACAATGCAATTAAAATGGCCCTCCACACTGCCCTTTCCCACCTGGAGGAAAAGAACTGTTATGTGCGAATGCTGTTTGTGGACTACATTTACATTTACGGACTACAGCTCAGCGTTCAACACAATAGTTCCTGCCAAGCTCGACACCAAGCTTAGAGGTCTAAGTATCCACGTGCAGCTGGATACTGGACATCCTGTCGGACCGCCGCCAGGTGGTGAGGATGGGCAGCACCACCTCAGAGCCACTGACCCTCAACACGGGAGCCCCCCAGGGATGCGTGCTGAGCCCTCTCCTCTACACCTCTAGTCCTCTCCTCTCCTCACCCACGACTGCATGGCTATGCACAGCTCCAAAGTCATCATCAAGTTTGCTGACGACACGACAGTGATGGGCCTGATCGCCGGCAACGACGAGACAGCCTACAGGGACGAGGTTGGATTGCTGGAGCAGTGGTGCCAGGAGAACTCCTCTGACCCTCTCCTCGTCCTCCGACCCTCCTCCTCCGACCTGACCCTCTCCTCGTCCTCCTCCTCTGACCCTCTCCTCGTCCTCCTCCTCTTGCTGGAGCAGTGGTGCCAGGAGAACTCCTCTGACCCTCTCCTCCTCCTCCTCCGACCCTCCTCCTCCTCCTCTGACCCTCTCCTCGTCCTCCGCCCCTCCTCCTCCTCCGACCCTCTCCTCGTCCTCCTCCTCTGACCTGAGCCTCTCCTCGTCCTCCTCCTCTGACCCTCTCCTCCTCCTCCGACCCGCTCCTCCTCCTCCTCCTCCGACCCTCTCCTCGTCCTCCTCCTCTGACCTGACCCTCTCCTCCTCAGACCCTCTCCTCGTCCTCCTCCTCTCACCCGGTTTATTGATCATTGCATGATGCACACGCCCGCATAATTAACACCATAACAGAACGATTGTTCACCACAAAGACTGTTGTGACATTCAGACTCAAAGTGCTTCTGAAGGTTCAGTTGAGAACACGACATTAGAACCCCAAATGATCGAATTCATGGTGATGTATGATTTATATGAATCCCTTTATCCATCCCCTGTATAGAGGGCCTCCAGTCTGAACCCTGGAGCCTCGGTGAGCAACTCAGCACCTATGCCTAGGTCAAAGGTTAGAGACCACACACGTTTCCCGGGTGGTGTCTAGGCAGCGCCACACCGGCGGGAAGAAGGTGGTCGCTGGCGTGCTATGGAGCAACTTCCTGTCTGAGGTTTTCACCTCTGACAGAGAGAGGAAAGGTGTAGCATCCGTATTGTTCTCTGCGATCCGATTGGTGAAGTGAGAAGGTGTCCCCTGATGCCACCAGAACACGCTTTTTGGTTTGGTTTTTTAGGAACAAGGAAGGAACATTTTGTACATTTTGTTTTTTCATTGCAAGCTCATTTCATTTATTTGATGAAAGCTGAAATAAAACAATTTTCAAATATGACTCGTCTATGAAACAAGTAAAGCAAAACAGAATAGCAATAACTGAACTGAATGGGTGGGGTTCAAACACACCGAAGAACCACTAAACACATAACATCATGTTGAATCTACAGGTTATCCTCGGTTACAACACAAAACAAAGACAGTTGGATGGGAGCCTCTGAGGTCTCTTTACTATCTCGGTCCCCATTTGATGTTGTTGAGGCCTTGAAACCGTTTCTTCAGGGCCTGTCCGTCGGACCACTCGGAGTCCAGGTGGCTGTCGTCGTCGTCTGCCTCGTCCAGTTTCTGAAACACCACCAGACATGTTGGAATGTAACCTCCTTAAAAAAAAAGTCAACCTTAAACCAAGACCTTTTTTCCCTTCCTAACGTGAATGCATGTCCCTACCTTCAGCTCCTCCTGTCTTTTGTAGTGGTGCATCATCATTTGCTTCTGCTGGTCCTCTGTGAAGAGCGGCTCCCTTCCTGGCGCTCCCTGGCCTCTCTGAAAGGAACAGCACTACAGTTAAAATGAAGTGAATCTAACTAGAGGGCACTCATTACAGTGCATACCTCGATATAATCAACTGCTCTGGGCCCAGAACTAATCTACCCAGAAACTTTTTTATTTTTTTTCTTCCTAACCGACAAACAAAAACATGACTCCGGTCTATTTTCCATGGCGGAGAAACAAGAGTGTTTAACAAGCATTTTTTACATATACAAAATGAGTAGTCCCCACCTTTTGGATTTTGACTACAATCTTGGTCTTCTCATTCTTGCCAACGTAGTCCTGTAGTTTCTTCTCCTTGTGCAGCTCCTTGGCCGCCCACCACAGCTGGCACTCCTGCTCCGGGATCACCTGCAGAGAGGCCTGGGGGCGGGGCCAGAGGGAGGAGACAGGGCAGGAAGCACAATGTTGACCAGGTGAGAGTCAGAGAGAGTTACCCCATTCACACCCTCAAATAAACAGCATCTAAACGTGATGTCATGCATAGGAAAATAATGATAAATAACGATATTGATAAGTGATCACATATAAGTGATATAAGATAAGTGAAAAGCCAGCATGATACGTTAATGTTATGCAAAGCTGTGAAATCCTAGTTTAGCTGTTCCTAATATAGATAGTTAATCCATGAGGATTCAGTACACTCAGTCTCTCTCTCACCTGCGTTCCCACCAGGTCTTCCTTGTCCTCCAGCTCCATCCTGATTGGGTCGTGAGGAGGGAGCCCCATGGGGTATACCATCATGACCACACCCCTCAGCTGGTTCAAGGCTTCCTTCACCATCTCTATGGTAACGCAAACACTGGCCTGGGCTTGTTTCTGAGTGAGAGATAGGGAACAAAAAGTGTGTGTGTGTGTGTGTGTGTGTGTGTGTGTGTGTGTGTGTGTGTGTGTGTGTGTGTGTGTGTGTGTGTGTGTGTGTGTGTGTGTGTGTGTGTGTGTGTGTGTGTGTGTGTGTGTGTGTGTGTGTGTGTGTGTGTGTGTGTGTGTGTGTGTGTGTGTGTGTGTGTGGTGTGTGTGTGTGTGTGTGTGTGTGTGTTGAATTCGATCAGTCTATTCTTGCATGGGTCATCCAAATTGCGTGGACCAGACTCTGATCTGCCAGGGGGTAAAGAGAGTGGTGGTTGTCGGCCATCTTACTTTTGAGATCAAGGCCTTAGCCTCTTCTACCGTTCTCATCAACACTTCTTTCATCTGGTCGCCGGGAGCTGTGGAGGAAAGTGGAAAATGTGGAGTGTCTCATGTGTTGCAATAGATTCGCCTGAGTAGCAACACACAGCTAGTAGCAACACACAGCTAGTAGCAACACACAGCTAGTAGCAACACAGGAGGACATTAAGAGGGGGTTAGGAGGAGGACATGAAGAGGGGGTTAGGAGGACATGAAGAGGGGGTTAGGAGGACATGAAGAGGGGGTTAGGAGGACATGAAGAGGGGGTTAGGAGGACATTAAGAGGGGGTTAGGAGGACATTAAGAGGGGGTTAGGAGGACATGAAGAGGGGGTTAGGAGGAGGACATGAAGAGGGGGTTAGGAGGAGGACATGAAGAGGGGGTTAGGAGGACATTAAGAGGGGGTTAGGAGGACATTAAGAGGGGGTTAGGAGGAGGACATGAAGAGGGGGTTAGGAGGAGGACATGAAGAGGGGGTTAGGAGGACATTAAGAGGGGGTTAGGAGGACATGAAGAGGGGGTTAGGAGGAGGACATGAAGAGGGGGTTAGGAGGAGGACATTAAGAGGGGGTTAGGAGGACATGAAGAGGGGGTTAGGAGGAGGACATTAAGCGGGGGTTAGGAAGAGGACATGAAGAGGGGGTTAGGAGGACATTAAGAGGGGGTTAGGAGGAGGACATTAAGAGGGGGTTAGGAGGACATGAAGAGGGGGTTAGGAGGACATGAAGAGGGGGTTAGGAGGACATTAAGAGGGGGTTAGGAGGAGGACATTAAGAGGGGGTTAGGAGGAGGACATTAAGAGGGGGTTAGGAGGACATTAAGAGGGGGTTAGGAGGAGGACATTAAGAGGGGGTTAGGAGGAGGACATTAAGAGGGGGTTAGGAGGACATTAAGAGGGGGTTAGGAGGAGGACATTAAGAGGGGGTTAGGAGGACATGAAGAGGGGGTTAGGAGGACATTAAGAGGGGGTTAGGAGGAGGACATTAAGAGGGGGTTAGGAGGAGGACATTAAGAGGGGGTTAGGAGGACATTAAGAGGGGGTTAGGAGGAGGACATTAAGAGGGGGTTAGGAGGAGGACATTAAGAGGGGGTTAGGACATTAAGAGGGGGTTAGGAGGACATTAAGAGGGGGTTAGGAGGACATGAAGAGGGGGTTAGGAGGACATTAAGAGGGGGTTAGGAGGAGGACATTAAGAGGGGGTTAGGAGGAGGACATTAAGAGGGGGTTAGGACATTAAGAGGGGGTTAGGACATTAAGAGGGGGTTAGGAGGACATGAAGAGGGGGTTAGGAGGAGGACATGAAGAGGGGGTTAGGAGGACATTAAGAGGGGGTTAGGAGGACATGAAGAGGGGGTTAGGAGGAGGACATGAAGAGGGGGTTAGGAGGACA
The DNA here is from genome assembly GCA_027704905.1 of Muraenolepis orangiensis. Classification (NCBI taxonomy): domain Eukaryota; kingdom Metazoa; phylum Chordata; class Actinopteri; order Gadiformes; family Muraenolepididae; genus Muraenolepis; species Muraenolepis orangiensis. Next base: position 27,930,882 of record CM051014.1, on the reverse strand, counting down.
TTAAGAGGGGGTTAGGAGGACATGAAGAGGGGGTTAGGAGGAGGACATTAAGAGGGGGTTAGGACATTAAGAGGGGGTTAGGAGGAGGACATTAAGAGGGGGTTAGGACATTAAGAGGGGGTTAGGAGGAGGACATGAAGAGGGGGTTAGGAGGAGGACAGTGGCGGCTGGTGCATTCTTCACCAGGGGGGGCTATACTATTTTATAGCTATACCCCCCTCCCCCCCCGTTGGACTTCACGATCGCGACATCCATATATATATATATATATATACCTGCTTGTTTAAATCACTCACGAAAACTATATCAATCACTCAACAAAAAAATATATATATCGGCACACACTGACAAAAAACACTGACATATATTTGTAAGTGTGTGTGTGTGTGTGTGTTTTTGCGTATGTGTTTGTGCGTGCGAGTAGTACACTGTGACGCACACAAATGACGTCTTCCTTCCTTTGAAAAGCGCCCCACGGGAAGACGTTTTGAGGACGCTGATTGGCTACATTTCATGTCACTCGTTTATATCTTGAATCAGCAATTGGCTAAACTGCTACAGAGACCCGCCTCCGTGGGGCGATTTGAAAAGCGGCCCAGCAGCATCGTCATACAAATGCGCCCTTAAGGCTGCAGTGTACTAGGCATATGTGTACTAGGAAAAGCATATTATGTTGCGCAAATTATTTTAAAATCATATTTTGTGCATTCCATATTTTAAACACACACATATTGACAATTTATATATTTATATTTTTTGTTTTTTTTATATTTTGTTTGTGCGTGTGGTTTAGGGGGGGCTGCGCCCCATCGCCCCCTATGGGCCAGCCGCCACTGGAGGAGGACAGAGAATTCAAGCTTACCGTGTCCATTCCTCCTCCCAATCTCATCCTTCCTAAACACCGCTCCTCCGCTGGGGACGCACCTCTCCTCCCATTCATCCTTCAGCTTCAGCTCCGCCACCTGCTCCTCAGTCAGCCCCTGCATGTCGGGAGGGAGGGAGACCCCGTGCTCCGCCAGCTCTGGCATCTCTGAGACGGGCAGGATTCCACAATAAAGGGATTGAAAGCTATCGCGATAACTCAAGTTCGTCATCAAACGGGTCGACGACATGGTGGTTATGTCGTGAGAGTTTCTTACCACAACATATCCGGTCTACTTTGAGCCTTCCGTTGTAAACGGCTGCGACCTCCCGGGTCAGCGTCTCCACCGGGACGTCCGCCGAGCAGCGGAGCAGGAAGAGGCTCTCCTCGCCCCGCTTCAAGTGGACCAGCACCATCACTTGAACCGGATCAACAACACGAGCTAAACCAGATCAACAACACGAGCTAAAGCAGATCAACAACACGAGCTAAACCAGATCAACAACACGAGCTAAACCAGATCAACAACACGAGCTAAACCAGATCAACACGAGCTAAACTGTAGTATAAGTATTCTACTCGGTGGAATAAGAATCTTTCTCAGAGGTCCGGATACTAAGTTCAATGTCTTTATTGAACAAAGCATCAAATGAAAGCATCTATACTGCAGCAGGATGGAGCCCTGCTGTGCCAATTCAGACTGGCGACGCGCTCCTTACCAAACATTATATAGAAAATAGTATCCCAAACATCTACTACTCCTATTGGTCAAAGTAAACAAACATCAACTAATACTATTGGTCTGAGAGGCACAACCAGTATCCACTACTCTGGTTGGTCGCGGTGTCTTCATTGTGACGTCACAAGTTGACAAGCTCAAACCCCCGGGGGGGGGGGGATTCCAACGCCTTGGTCGCCTCAACACGCATACAGTATCACAGATAGTGTTTTAGTTTTATACTTGGGGTATAAAAATACACTACAAAACAACACGGGCTAAACGAGCTAAGCTAAACGGGCCCTGGGCTGATTCTCGTATTCTTAAACAACACGACGTGAAGCGACGAGTTCGAGCTAAAGGACGTGGGACATAACCGGTAACCATAGCAACGTTAAACAGTTGCCCCCATCCAGAACGAGACCCTGCGGGATCTCGCGGGACCGGTTTGTTTACGTTTTTACACACAAATACATAAGCTGCGCCGAGCACGTGGTCTAGAGACTGAAGAGGATCGATCACTATTCGGTAGAAATACTTTCTCCAATCCAAATAGCCAAGCTCAATGGGACAGGTCACCTCCTCTGGTCTTGGTGTAGTTTGAAGGTAGTTTACCGACAGAAGGGTGAACGCTGCCCTCCGCAGCACAGTTACAAACACTCCATTCATTGGACTTTTTGACCATATTAATACATTTGGTAGAATCAACATCGTCTCTTTTTACCAAAGTTCTTAAATAATATACGATTAAAGACAAATGTTGGAAAGATATGATATACATAACTGAATCATTTCAACGTTGGAAAAATAAAGCACAATTTTCAGGTCAACTGACATTTATTATTGCATACATACAACACAAAGTGCTTTATACATAAATGTGCCGTCAGCATTTTCACTTAAATATGGACTCTTGGATCTTTAACACAAACTGCAGCTTTGTTTTTTCCATTAATACGTACAGAGTATGGTCGACAACACACATTGGTATTTACTATGGAATCATAAGCATAAAGAGGACACCAACCTAAGGAACGGACCAATTGGTTTCCTAGAGAATCTCATCTGAACACGAGAGACACAATAAGCACTACTAAGCTACCGCTACCGCTAACGCTTCAGTCTCTACTGCAAACATGTGGTGCAACCGGATTGAGTCAAAGTCTTCTGGGGAGAACATGTGGTCCAATACGAAGCCCTACTGGTCCAATACGAAGCCCTACTGGTCCAATACGAAGCCTACTGGTCCAATACGAAGCCCTACTGGTCCAATACGAAGCCCTACTGGTCCAATACGAAGCCCTACTGGTCCAATACGAAGCCCTACTGGTCCAATACGAAGCCCTACTGGTCCAATACGAAGCCCTACTGGTCCAATACGAAGCCTACTGGTCCAATACGAAGCCTACTGGTCCAATACGAAGCCCTACTGGTCCAATACGAAGCCCTACTGGTCCAATACGAAGCCCTACTGGTCCAATACGAAGCCCTACTGGTCCAATACGAAGCCCTACTGGTCCAATACGAAGCCTACTGGTCCAATACGAAGCCCTACTGGTCCAATACGAAGCCCTACTGGTCCAATATGAAGCCCTACTGGTCCAATACGAAGCCCTACTGGTCCAATATGAAGCCCTACTGGTCCAATACGAAGCCTACTGGTCCAATACGAAGCCCTACTGGTCCAATACGAAGCCTACTGGTCCAATATGAAGCCCTACTGGTCCAATACGAAGCCTACTGGTCCAATATGAAGCCCTACTGGTCCAATACGAAGCCTACTGGTCCAATACGAAGCCTACTGGTCCAATACGAAGCCCTACTGGTCCAATACGAAGCCCTACTGGTCCAATACGAAGCCCTACTGGTCCAATATGAAGCCCTACTGGTCCAATACGAAGCCTACTGGTCCAATACGAAGCCTACTGGTCCAATATGAAGCCTACTGGTCCAATACGAAGCCCTACTGGTCCAATACGAAGCCCTACTGGTCCAATACGAAGCCTACTGGTCCAATACGAAGCCTACTGGTCCAATACGAAGCCTACTGGTCCAATACGAAGCCCTACTGGTCCAATATGAAGCCTACTGGTCCAATACGAAGCCCTACTGGTCCAATACGAAGCCCTACTGGTCCAATATGAAGCCTACTGGTCCAATACGAAGCCTACTGGTCCAATATGAAGCCCTACTGGTCCAATACGAAGCCTACTGGTCCAATATGAAGCCCTACTGGTCCAATATGAAGCCCTACTGGTCCAATACGAAGCCCTACTGGTCCAATACGAAGCCCTACTGGTCCAATACGAAGCCTACTGGTCCAATATGAAGCCCTACTGGTCCAATACGAAGCCTACTGGTCCAATACGAAGCCCTACTGGTCCAATACGAAGCCCTACTGGTCCAATATGAAGCCCTACTGGTCCAATACGAAGCCCTACTGGTCCAATACGAAGCCCTACTGGTCCAATACGATACTGGTCCAATACGAAGCCCTACTGGTCCAATACGAAGCCCTACTGGTCCAACATGAAGCCCTACTGGTCCAGTATGAAGCCCTACTGGTCCAATACGAAGCCCTACTGGTCCAATATGAAGCCCTACTGGTCCAATATGAAGCCCTACGCAGCAGACTGCATCCACAGCATCAGGGTTCAGTTCAGACTGACTTTTGTTGTTGCAAAGCCAATAAATATTTATATTTATATCAAGAAAATTGGGTTGCAATACACAATATATATGAGTCAAGTGTTACTCCCACCACATTCTCTGTATGACCTTAAGATATATACAGTGGGTACAATCTACCACAACCACCTCTCGCCTAGCCATTTTTATATATTCATATGTGCCAGTACCTCAGCTACCTGTGTGAGAGAGAGAGAGAGAAGAGAGAGAGAGAGAGAGAGAGAGCGAGAGAGAGAGAGAGAGAGAGAGAGAGAGAGAGAGAGAGAGAGAGAGAGAGAGAGAGAGAGAGAGAGAGAGAGAGAGAGACTTATGATCCATACACACCCCCGTCAGTATGAAGGTTGTGAGGCTCAACTCAACCTGAGGGTCAATTGGCGGTCAGCGTGGGACCCCCTGGTCAGCGTGGGACCCCCTGGTCAGCGTGGGACCCCTGGTCAGCGTGGGACCCCTGCAACACTGGGTCCCCCCAACATTTGGGGGGAATGTTGTAAGACATCTACACTGATTGAATTATATTGTTATTCAGTCATCACGACAAAAAGGTACTTTGTCAGTACCTCCACATAAAGAATAAAAACAATAAAAAAATATAAACAGTTGCTCTACCTTTCCTTATTCCCTAATGTCACAATACAACCAGATCTGGCCGGACCTTTGCCATCTACGCTCAGTATGGCTCAGAATGTGGAGCTTTAGATACGTTCAGAATAATGAACCACTGGACAGGAGGTGGAAGCGGAGGTCCACAGGGCCCTCACAACAACAACCACCACGCTGGAGACCACTGAGCGGATGGACGTCAGTGCAAATCAGAGACACGTTTTGCATACCAAATTAAAAAGGCTGTCACAGTTACAGATACACACGTCACGCGAGTAGCTTCAGCCTCGAGGACAAACACACACCATAGATGACGTGTAATGATGCATGTATGGCATGTATGCACACAGCACACCAGCACATGCTACACCATAACGGAGCATAATCAGAGCTCACTGTAATCTCCAGCTGCTTGGCTGCAAGTGTCTCTGTACGGAGGACCAGCTCATCTCTGTGTTTCTACAACTGCTGTTGACACACACACACACACACACACACACACACACACACACACACACACACACACACACACACACACACACACACACACACACACACACACACACACACACACACACACACACACACACACACGTTCATGAATACACACACACACTCATGCCAATAAACCTGAAACTCTGCTTCTTGACTTCAAGACAGAGAGGGAAAAGATATGTCGTCCTGATTCACTCGTTGCCATACAGCCAATAAAAAAGGAGCCACTTGAGAATGAGCTTGAGAATGTGATGTAGATGTGATGATGCAAATGTTATCATGTGAACACCAGAGGATCGGCATGGGGGAATGACTTTAACTACTTAAGTCAAGTATGCACAGGTGGAGGAAGTGACGGTGATCGCTGACTTTAAATCTGTCGAGCCACACTGTCCTTTGTGTGGCAGCACCTCAGAGGGTTGTCTCTTTGTTTTGTGGTTGAACTGGTCCAAGGGATATCTTTTAAAAACGAGTGTTTACCGTACTAGGTTTCTGCAACACTTCTGAAAACAGAGGCCATTTGCCTTGGAAGAGAAAGAAAGCTATTAAGGCTGTTATTGCTGTAAGTGAACCCCATCTGGAAATGTTGAGTTCTCTGTGTTTCACCTGTCCTGTTCACCTGTACACCTCTCAACCTGTCCTGTTCACCTGTACACCTCTCAACCTGTCCTGTTCACCTGTACACCTCTCAACCTGTCCTGTTCACCTGTACACCTCTCAACCTGTCCTGTTCACCTGTACACCTCTCAACCTGTACAGTGTTCTACATGGCCACCCAGTCTAAGCCTGCTACACCCAATCAGGTGACAGAGGTCAAAAATGGATACCTGTTCAAGTCTCCTCCTTGCAACCTGTTGAAAAGAGAGGTGAGACTGACAACACCGAGGACCATGAATATACTTGGTAGGGAGTAATGCTTACAGTGCTTGATTGATGGTGAAAGTAAGGTTAGAGAGTTAAGAGTAAGGTTCATTGTTAAGGTTAAGGTCAGGCTTAAGGCACAGCGTCAGGGTTAGTTTTACTGTCATGCATAAATTCAATATACTTCGATATAAAACACCACAATATGAAAGGAAACATATTGTACTGCCTCCCATGATAGGCCATGATTGTGTATTGTTTTGGGCTCCTAATATTACACATCCCCAATATCCCACATTTTAAAAGGTTTATTGGTTAGAGTTTTGGGGGTGTATGGTGGTTGCAACGGTGTCTTGCCATTTTTCCTGTTCTTCCAGAGTTCCTGGAAAAGGTGTTTTTTTGTTCTGTTCAAACTCAATGAACAGAACTACCAGCTCAAGTACTTCAACAGTGAGGAGGAGAAGCACACGCCCCTGGGAGTCATAGACCTGACACAGTAAGGTCTCAAAACACAAAAGGGGGCGTGGCTACGATTCAAGAGCTGCAATAACAATGTCACATTTAAGTGTCATAGCCATCCTTCAGCTGGCCTGTGAGTGAAATGCTCTGTGAGAATATCGGTTATGTAGGCTCTGCTCTCCTGCTGGTCAGGGGTTTCCAAGTAGGGACCAGACCCAATTATTGGTTTTCACCCACGTGACTAAAACCTTGACAACGGTTGCTATCCGCCTTGTTGGAGCCCTTCAAACGTAAACACAGAGTCACAATATAGACACGCGAGTGAAGAAAACGATGGTTCATTGCATTATAGTTGGCTGTGGAAGTAAAATGACGGCGTAGGACTATTCCGCATACCTTCTGTTAGACATAATCAAGGTGAAGAGTTCGAAAAACTTACTGAAGAGAGAATAGAAGCTTGGATTTAGGCAATAAGTCGAGATAGAAATGAATAGATAGAGAATAGATAGAAATGTTAATTAAATGTACTTTTGACTTCTGGTGACGAGTTGTTCTCCTACCTTCCTTTGTTGAAACACACTATTGTAAGTCATTTGGATAAAAGCGTCTGCTAAATGACTGGAATGTAATGATACAACAACTAAAGACATCCTGAAGAGAGAAAGTTTGCAGTAAGCATTTAGTTTGGGGACAGCCCGCTATGAGCTGGGACAGATGGACTGGATAGGACTGGAAACCTACGCTTAACCTCGGGAAAAGACTATATAGACAGGAAACGCTGAGGCGGCTGCAAACATAATAATATATATAGCAACATGCTACTATGTAATACATTATAGTTATAGATATACAGCAACATGCGTCTATATAATAATAGTTATAGATATGTAGCAACACGTTACTATATAATACATAACAGTAATAAAGGAGCATGTTACTATATAGTAAATAATATACATAGTATAGTTGGACATCGTATCGTCTCAATGTATGTAGTATGTAGTAGTATGTTCATATTAATATATATAACTATTATTTATTATATAGTATCATGTTCATATATATATATAACTATTATACATATTATATAGTAACATGTTGCATTTCCTTGTACAGAGGCTATGAACCCGGACACCATTTGGTTAAATGCCTCCAAGCTTTTATAGGCCTTAAATTGCTGTTTGGTGTAATAGCTGGTCTCCAAAACGAGGTCGCTCAGCACATCTGTAGCCTCAATTGGTGGCAAACACTCAGGGTCAAACTGATCGGGATACTAGCGGGGTCGACACCAACCAGCGAGATTTTGTAAATATCTCCTCTTTATATGTATTTCGAGGCATTTTGCGTACTCGGAAAGCACTGGAATATCTTTAGCTAGCTATTCCAAGTCATCCTTGGTTTCTTTCTGTGAAAGATCCATAAAAAAGTAGAAAAGAACGTGAGAGCTAGAGACAAATGGCTTATGTTTACATCGATTTTAACACTGCGAGGGGCTCCAACATGGCCGACACCAAAATATAGACAGCCCTCTGACGTCATCTGAAAACCACCCATAGCAGACACTCAATAAAGCGGAAAGTCCTTTGAATGTATTTTAATAAACAGCAGTGAAAACAATGTCCTAAAACACACCGGATTTTGTTTGTTCGAAGAACAAACAAGAACAAAGAAATATAGCTATATATAACTAGCAAATTATCCTAGAAAGGAAATCGACTAAGCCAAAAAACTTGGAGCAAAAGGTAAAGCTAAATGGTTTTCACAAGAGATAATCTTGGCGAGATCAATATCCTCGGAGAGATCAATATCCTCGGCTACGTCTAGGCTTTCGCCTTATGGGTTTAGGTGAAGCTGTGAGTGGACCCAAGTCCCGAGGCACACCGGACTCAAGAAGATGTTAAGTGTAAACACTACATCCTCAATAAAAAAAACAACTCTGCTATGAAACAGGCAAAGCTGTGAATACAGAGAACAGAGAATAGGGCGAGTCCGTAACTATTCGACTCATGCCTGAATTTCATAATAGAAAAAGGACGGTGCCAAGTAGCAATATTCCTCCTACGTCTGCCCCCATAGGGCGGGAACATAATCATAAGCAGCTAACCAGCGGCGAGCAACATGGTTCCTCCTACGTACTCTGTAAGGTAGAGAAAGAAAAAGAGCCGCGCCAGTGCTGCAAATATGCAAAATATGTCCGCTTCCTGCCAGAAAGCGACAAATTTAATCGCCCACTAATTATTCAACTAGTGTGACAAGCCCGCCTTCATAGGCGCAAGTAGACCATAAGTGTCACAAGGGAGTGGTTAGGTAGGACCCCGAATGCAGACAGAGACCAGAGAGGGGAGAACAGGGGTTTTATTTGGCACAGAACACAAGCGCATGTAACCTCCAAGACATATGATGGATCTGGTACCGGGAGGTCGAGGTGCATCGTACCGACAGGTAGTAGGCGAATGGATCGTTGGGGACAGGCGATGGGTCGGGTTACCGGGAGGTCGAGGTGTGTCGTACCGACAGGTAGTAGGCGAATGGATCGTCGGGGACAGGCGATGGGTCGGGTTACCGGGAGGTCGAGGTGCGTCGTACCGACAGGTAGTAGATGAATGGATCGTTGGTGACAGGCGATGGTCAGGTTACCGGGAGGTCCAGGTGTGTCGTACCGACAGGTAGTAGGCGAGCGGAACTCCGGGACCGACGAGGGGCTGGAACAGCAGACGGGCGGGCTATGTCTCCGATAGTCCGTAGCAGGGTGATCAGAACCAGGGATGAATGTCACCTGGGGACTGGTAACGTACATCAGGTTACACACAGTACGAACGAGCGACGTCTCAAACTGACACCGCGGTATAAATAGCCCCCAGGTGAGATCATTGGCAATCAGCCACGGTAATGGTTGGCAGGTGCGTTGCCACGCCCCCTGTCAACCACCGAAACCGTGACAATAAGCCTACCTAAGCACATAATATTGCATGCAACATGCCTATCAACGCAACGAGTATGAAAGACACATGCATATTATCAATAAAGAGATGGCAGGATATTCCAATGCCAGTTACAACCCGTAACCAGAGTAAGACAACCCGGTCACTCTTAACCCGACGAGCTGTCGAGACACTGCAGAGGAGGAATAAGTTTAGCGAGGGGCAACGATACGCATTGTAACAGCTCTCAGCAAAAAAACCTTAATCCTACCCCTCGCGAGGGAGAATAGACCCTGATTCCAACCCAGAGCGGTCGATAGAGCCCCTGGTCATGTCTAGCATGTGAAAGCAGACAAAGGGGCCGGAGGAAGACCATGATGCTGCCTACCAAATGTCTTCCACCAAGCCCGTCTCCAGCAAGGATTGTAAGAAGCTCAGCACGCTTCCGATCTCACAGCGAGATGGGACTCGATTGTGATCGCAACACTAAGATAAAGCACCCCACCACGCTGCTTAAAGAGCAGATGTGGATGGCGGAAGCTTCCTATATAATATTGATAACTGCTGCAGACAAACCTCTGTCCTACAGAATCAACCTCTCAGGAGCCAAACCAACAAGCGACCTGACAGATGGCGTGGGTGGTGAATAGTCCTGTGCGCTTGCGACAGCGCATCAGGCCCGGTCGGCACCGGCCATGGTGCCGCACACAAAAGCGCTGCTAGTTCCGGGAACCATAAGGCTGATCCTCTCTCTAGGGCTACCAGAATAAACGACAGACTCTCCTGTCTGTTTCTCTGTAAAAGAGGATGAATCAGCTGAGACAGAGGAAACTCATACAAAAGAGCCACGGTGTGTGCGCCATCGCAACCACCCCCAGCAGAGGCAGGTCCTCTGGGTTGCGAGAGAACTACATCTCGCAGTGGGTATTCTCTCTGGATGCAAACAGATCCACCTCGGCCCTCCCGAACCTCTGCTAGATTAGTCTGACAATGTCGGGATGTAACCGTCACTCGTCTCGGCGGGGGCCGCCGCGAGACATGAAGTCCGTCCCAAAATTCTGGGCGCCTGCGATATGCAGGGCTCTTAGACTGAGCAGGTTCTGATGAGCCCATGACCGCTGCTCGGTGAAGAGCAGAGGAGCGCACTCCCCCCAGTCTGTTTATGTAGGCTTCCGCCAACACGCTGTCCGTTCAGATCAGAATGTGGCAACCGCGCCCCAGGTGAGAGAAATACGTCAGCACTCTCACACACCGTGGAAAGCTCCAACACATTTATGTGTGTGACAGGGGCACTCGTTTCCGACCGAGTGGGAGAGACACGTCCCTCCCCAACCCCTCAATGAAGCGTCCGTGAAGACCACTACATATGACGTCACCCTGCCCATGCGAACAAGCCACGGTGAGAACCTTGAGTTTGTGACGCCTGGAATCCAACCTCTGGCGAGCAAACAATCGCTGAAGTCTGCGCATGAAGAGCAGACACAGAGAAACCCCAGAGTGGGCAGCCGCCATCAGCCCCAGCAGGTGCATGATAGACAGCGCTGTCACTCTTCCGCGAACACGGATACGAGTAAGCACAGACAGGACAGCATCATCGCCACGGGGGCCAGAGCCTTGCTGTCATAATCACTGAGTCCATGGAGAGCCTTGCTGTCATAATCACTGAGTCATGGAAAGTCACAGATAGACTAGCTGACAGGCCTTGGGGATGGTGGGCGGGATTGGTACATTGCTGAAAATGTTCAGTAAACGCAATGCGCACACGGCCCATCAGGTCTTGCCCGTTAATCACAGCTTGTGAAACGCAACCCTGTAGGGAGGGATGGAGGGAGGGAGCAGAGGGCACTTTTGGGTTGTTGTTTTTTCAGCTCTCTTTAATCTTGAGTCGTGCATTGCATTGTGAACAAACAACATGTTTTCTATATAAAGTATATTAACATATGGTCTCAATTTGTATTGCTCAAATGTGAAAGTGACATAAATAGTGACAGATATGAACCTTTGATGTTGCATGTTAAACCTCCTTGCTAGACTCAAGATTGTTTATTTTTTGCCATGTGTAACTAAAACAATAAATAGAAGGTTTCTTCCCTCTGGATTTTGGAATTTCCTTGCTCTTTATACGGGTTAGCTAGTGGTTAAGGCGTGTTCTATATTGAGTGTCTAACTGTGCTTGTGGGCTTCAAATGACATTGAAGTATACAACACATACACAACACACATTCCGTCTTTCTATCTAATCGTGTAACACTTTATTGTGACAGTTTAGTATTTTTTACCTTTACGTAGTTTTAGCTTTTTGCTAACCGCTTTTCTTGTGTTCATTCTTGTTTGAAGGGTAACAACGATGTACACGGATCCCTACAACCACCCCAAATGGAGGTGGGTCCAGAGAAACGCCAAGTGTTCTCCCTCCTGCGTGCTCTACATTCAGGCTCCTGGCAGGGACACGACAGGTAGGGGAGGCAGGGCTGAACACAGGGGAATCTCTCAATAGGTTAATTATGGGCTTGTAAGGCGTGCCTCGGATTAAAGGGATACTGTTGAAGATTTTACGTTCTCTGCGGGCGTTACCAGTAAACCAACTGCCAACTGTCTGACGCAACACACGTGTGACACTGTTTGGATCTCTGGGAGGTGAGGTCCCTATAACACACCTGCAATTACCACCTTATCGCCATTGGTGGAAAGATGGTCAGAATCAACACAGAAAAAATACTGAAAAAATCATTTCCGTTTAAAATTGAAAAAAGACCACGTCTGGGAAAGCTAAGCATCTGAACGGATTGAAAACAATATCTTCTAGCAATCAGTAATTTAAATGAATGAATGAAAGTTCAGCGTACCTTGTATCTCTCTTCGGTAGCTGGCTTCATTAACCCTAACAACCGCAATCTTCCCGAGTGTCACCATGGTGGTTATCTTCTTTTTCCGATCTAGCTATGAGCGCCTTCACGTAAAAGGAGCGATGTTTGCACCCTACGACCAATCGCAAACATGTAGTACCAAACTATAATAACTATGAAGAATATGGGTTAGGGTTAGGGTTAGGTAATCCAGGCTAAAAGCAACACAGTGGCTGCTGCCAAAGTCAGAAAAGGAAGCTGACTAAAATATAGTTGATTGTTTGCATATGTAAATTAAAAGGCTTATCAATGTCACTGCCCCATCATTAACGCACGATTAGATCCGACTAAAATTACAATTGCAAGATGTTTTATTTGTTGTACATTCAACATTCACACCAACAGTGCCTCGCAAAACACAGGTCCAATGATTATTATGGGATTTTTGATATATAAAAATAATTGTGATGTTTTTCCCAGTTTACTGGGAAAATGAAATTGGTTTCCACTTAACCAGACCTCCCTTTATACTTTTAAATTATGTGTGAATTGCTGTCTTCCAATGACCACAATTTATTTTATTTCCAGCTCGGATGTGAATGATTGGTTCAATGCTTTACGAACTCCCCAAACTGCAGGCCTAGAGGTAAACTTTAGTTGTATTTATAATAATATACTGTTTATTATTACCGTTTATATAGCCTTTAACCGTTGAAATGACACGATGAATGACTATAAGGATATTAAGAGATTATGAACATTATTTCATATTAATAATAAATGTATTTAATTTAGTATTCATCAATTATGTTACGCTTTTTAAGTGTTTAAATGTAACTTACATTTTTTTTTTAGGAATATCCATATGAAGATTGGGATTTAAACCATGAAACTGTAAGTAAAGTCACTCTGTCCCACCATGTTCCAGAAATTCAGTTTTAGTTTAAGAGTAAGAATAACATAAAGAACAACAGATACGATATTGATTTAGCATACATTCAAATGTCACTTTCTGATTGGCTAACAGGGTTCTCACCCGCGACCCAAATCGGAACCTTTGAATCCAATCTATGACTACCCCAGGGCCTACCTAACCACACAACTGGTAAGGAATCATGAGATAATTGTTTATTCATTCACCAACACCAACTGATCATTCAATCACCATTGTGAGTGTGCTTTGGCAGATAAAGGAGCCGGACGACCACTACATGGCCATGGTCAAAGTGTGAGTATTCATAATTCATTAAAATGTACTGCTGTCTGCTGTCAAACTTTAAGGACACCACACAATACAATGTTGACTTGTTGTCAGTGTTGTGCTTGTTTCCACAGTAACAAGGAAATCAGTCTTTAGGAAAATTATCTGGTTGGTAGATTTTTAGATCTAGTCTGTGTAGATCTAGTCTGTGTAGAAGTAGACCGTGTAGCTCTAGTCTGCATAGATGTAGTTTGTGTAGCACTGGTCTGTAGATCTGGTCTGTGTAGATCTAGACCATGTAGCTTTAGTCTGTTTAGATGTAGTTTGTGTAGCACTGGTCTGTAGATCTGGTCTGTGTAGATCTAGACCGTGTAGCTCTAGTCTGTATAGATGCAGTTTGTGTCGAGCTAGTCTGTGTAGATCTGGTCTATGTAGATCTAGACCGTGTAGCTCTAGTCTGTATAGATGTGGTTTGTTCAGAAACAGTCTGTGTAGTCTGTGTCTGTAGATGTTGAAGATGATGCGTTTATCTGATGTGTTTCTCTGTTGTCCGGTTCAGAGTCTGTGATGCTGAACTCCCAACCCAGTGGCCACTATCACTGCCTGCGGTGACAAACGCCTCACAAAGCAGGTAGACCACTCTGTGTTCTTTTGCTTCTGTCACTCCAAATACATCTGATTCGTAAAGCACTTTGACAGTGTTTCATTGAATTGCTAATGCTACTTCACAGTGAAATACGAAAACAGTACGAGGGGGGGGAATCGAACCTGGTACCCCTTTGCTGGGAGTTGAACACCTTAGCCACTACTACACTATTCTGTCCCCTAAAGACATGATTAAGCAATAAGCTAACTAACTGAATGCCAGATAAAGTATGGGGAGAATAGAGTTCTCTAGATGACAACAGGATTGTAGTTTGAAGGGCTGAGCTTTTTTCACATTCAGGAGGTACTGATAGGAATACAGTTTTGCCGGATGGCGATGGCTTTTAAATTACACTTACATAATAGCTCTTAAATCTTAACCTACAGCGCCTTTAATCATACTACTCTGCATCACCTTCTAGCGTCTTAAGTCCTGAGGAACAGGAATTAACAGTCCGGCAGGCAGACCTGAAGAAACATCTCACCCTGTCCGAGGTGGCTGGTAGACTATGGTATGTAGATATGACATAATTTACATTTATTTCCAATATTTATTCATCATGTACTGTAGATTTTAATATTGATTGCTGTAGAGTTTGCATTGCGGACGCCGCCATTGCTTGGGATTTTAGCAACCAGCAGCGTAAACTATCTATTTAATAATCCATATAATCATTCTGACATTTTTACTATGATGGCTAAATGGAAAAAAGTGACTTGGTAGCAACCAAAAATTATAAATCTGAAGGGGGCGGTCAAACTCCTTCTGTTCACTGCCTGGTCCCAGATGTATTGCCGGAAGAAGTTAATTTCAACTAAATATATATGTTGTATATATACACACACAATATGTACAAAAATCACGGATTTGGCAGCACGGATTTTCCCTCTACTGCGGGAGGGAATAAGTGTCACAATGGGGGTGTAGGTTGGACCCCGAAAGCAGACAACAGACCAGTTGATTTATTTTACAATAGCACGCACTTGGGATGGTCAATGACAGGCAAGGGTTCGAAATACCGGGAGGTCGATGTTCGTAGTACCGACAGGTAATAGACAGGTGGAAGATCAGGGACAGGCGAAGGGTCTGGATACCGGGAGGTCGAGGTGCATAGTACCGACAGGTAGTAGACAGGTGGGATGTCAGGGACAGGCGAAGGGTTGAAACACCGGGAGGTCGAGGTGCGTAGTACCGAACGGGTAGTAGGCAGCCGGACGATCAGGAACAGGGAAGCGGTTCACCTGGAGACTAGTAGCGTACATCAAGGGTTACACGAAGTACGACCGAGCGACGTCTCCAAATGACGCCGCGGTATAAATAGACCCAGGTGAGGTAATTGGCAATCAGCCACGGTAATAGTTGGCAGGTGCGTGTGTGTGCGCCGCCAGCGCACGCGGCTTGGCCACGCCCCCTGTCAACCACCGTAACCGTGACAGTAAGCCTATATGTACTTGTGTGGTGGAACGTTATGGGAACATAATTCACTGTTTGTGTTTAGTGTGTGTTGCACCACGGACCGGTTAGGGTGCGTACCGTGTTGTTGTTGTTGTTGTGGTGTGCTAGTTGAAGTAGCAAGTAGCAGATGCGTTTCCCCTGCTGTTAAACTTAAATGGAAAATAAAGTGTGGAGTTCCATATTAAACACGCCGCCTCCGACTCCCTTTCATCGGCTCTACACTGGTGACCCCGACGTTTTCGAGATAGATTCCGAAGACATAGTGAACATGGCTGATCGCGATGTTTATGTTAAACTGCCGGAGTTTTGGGAACATGCCGCTACAGCGTGGTTCGCACACGTGGAGGCACACTTTGCCTGCCGCCAGGTCCGTGACGAGGACCTGAAGTATTTTCACGTGGTGGCAGCGCTGGGGAGCTCCACGTCGTCCAGGTTGGTCGGTTTTGTCGCGGATCCTCCACGCCACGGCAAATATGAGGCGATTAAAGCCCTTCTCCTTAAGACATTTAGCTTATCTGCTAAGGAGAGGGCACGCCAGATTCTGGATATTCAGAGTTTGGGGGACAGCAAGCCGTCCCAGCTCATGGAGAAGATGCTGAATCTGCTGGGGGGGGAGGATCCCCGGATTTTGTTCGTGGAGACGTTCCTGCGCCACTTGCCGCCCCGGGTTCAGACGGCGCTGGCCAACACGGCCATTACTGAACCCCGCGCCCTGGCTGAGGAGGCTGACCGTTTTTTCCTGGCGACCCGGCAGCCCGGTGCAGATGTGCTAGCTGCAACGCTCAGTGCTCCCTCGCCGGTTAGGAGGGCTTGGGAGGAGCAGGCCGCGGCGGTTCCAGGCCGGCGTGGGGACGCGGGGGAATGTTTTTACCACGCGCGGTTCGGGGCCAAGGCGAAGAAGTGCATCGCTCCCTGCAGCTACAAGCCCCCGGGAAACGAGAGGGCCGGCGCTCGGTAGTGGCCCTGAGCGTTGGCGGCACGAGCGGGCTGCTCTTCGTTAGCGGGCTCTCGTAGCGACAGTGTCTCGGGAAGCCGGTTTCTCTGTGACACGGGCGCTCAGCGGAGCGTGTTTCCTGCGTCGAGGGAGGACGTTGCTCGAGGGGGGCATGGACCGCAGTTGACGACAGCTAATGGCAGCCCCATCCGCACTTATGGCGTGAGGCCGATGTGTTTATGTGTTGGGGGGCAGCGGTTCAACTGGGATTTTGTCATAGCAGACATTTCTTTTCCCCTCCTCGGGGCAGATTTTTTATGTGCTCACGGGCTCCTGGTGGACGTGGGAAACAAACGCTTGGTTGATGCCTTGACGTTTTCCTCCCTTGTGTGTACGCTTGGCAAAGCGGCGTACAACGGGCTGTCAGGTTCGCTGTCTGGTATGGACAAGTACCTCAGGTTGTTGGCCGAGTTCCCGGACCTGACGGAGCCCACTTTCTCTGCGCCCACCACCAAGCATGGGGTGGAGCACCACGTCACCACTGAGGGACCCCCGGTCTACGCCAGGGCCCGGCGGTTGAACCCTTCTAAACTCGCAGTAGCGAAGGCGGAGTTCTCAACTATGGAACGCCTGGGTATCATCCGCCGGTCTGACAGTCCTTGGGCGTCTCCTCTGCACATCGTCCCCAAGCCTAATGGCGGTTGGCGCCCGTGTGGGGACTACCGCCGCCTCAACGACGCTACGACACCGGACCGCTACCCGGTGCCGCACATTCAGGACTTTTCGGTGCACCTGGCGGGTAGGCGGGTGTTTTCTAAGGTGGACCTAGTGCGTGGATACCACCAGGTGCCCATGCATCCCCTGGACATTCCCAAAACGGCGGTGATAACGCCTTTTGGGTTGTTTGAGTTCCTGCGGATGCCTTTTGGGCTCAAGAACGCCGCGCAAACGTTCCAGCGCCTGATGGATTCGGTGCTGCGGGACTTACCGTTTGTGTTTGTCTACCTTGACGACATACTCGTCGCCAGCACTTCTGAGGAGGAACACCTGTCTCACCTCCGGGCCCTTTTTACGAGGCTCAGCCAACACGGGTTGATAATCAACCCTGCAAAGTGTCTGTTCGGGGTGTTTGGCATTGACTTCCTTGGGCACCGCGTCACCAAAGGCGGAGCATCACCCCTGCCGGCGAAGGTTGAGGCTGTCGCGGCGTTTCCCCGCCCGCACACGGCCCGGTCACTCCGTGGGTTCCTAGGGATGGTTACCTTCTACCACCGTTTCATCGCCCGGGCCGCCCACATTATGCGGCCGCTGTATGAGGCGTTGAAAGGTAAGGCCCCCATCCAGGAGATCGAATGGACGACGGAGGCTGAGGTTGCCTTTGTGGAGGTCAAGACCGCGCTGGCTCAGGCGGCCTTGCTGGCGCATCCGTCGCCCACGGCCCCCATCTCCATTACCACCGATGCATCGGACTACGCAGTCGGTGCGGTGCATGAGCAGTGGGTGGACGGCGCCTGGCAACCACTTGCCTTTTTCAGCCGCCAGCTAACGCCCAGGGAACGCAGGTACAGCGCTTTTGACCGGGAGCTCCTTGGACTCTGGCTGGCCGTGCGGCACTTCCGATTTTTGCTGGAAGGCCGTGAATTTACGGCGTTCGTTGACCACAAGCCGCTCACGTTCGCCATGTCCAAGGTGGCGGAGCCTTGGTCTGCTCGCCAGCAACGACAGCTTTCCTACATCTCGGAGTTCACCACGGACATCCAGCATGTGGCTGGTAAGTCAAACCTGGTCGCAGATTGCCTCTCCAGGGTCGTCATCGGAGCCGTCCAGTTGGGCCTCGACTATACCCGCATGGCAATGGACCAGGTCACGGACCCCAGCGTCCAGGCCCTGAAGGGGGCTGATGTGGGGCTGCGCCTGGAGGATGTGGTTTTCGGCGACGCAGGCGTTGCTCTCCTGTGTGACGTCTCCACGGGCCAGCCGCGCCCAGTCGTTCCCACCAGCTGGAGGCGTTCCGTGTTCGAGGCGGTGCACAACCTGTCGCACCCCGGCGGGAAGCCTTCGGTGCGGATGGTGGCCGCGAAATTCGTCTGGCGGGGGCTCAAAAAGGACGTGAGGGCTTGGGCCGGCACATGTGTGGCTTGCCAGCGTGCTAAGGTGCACCGCCACACGAAGGCCCCCCTGGAGAAATTCCTGGTGCCTGAGAGGAGGTTTGACCACGTCAACATCGATCTGGTTGGTCCATTACCCTCCTCCCAGGGTTTTTCCTACCTCCTAACTATGGTGGACAGGACAACCCGTTGGCCGGAGGCGGTCCCACTCGCGTCGACAGCGGCGGCTGACATAGCCCGGGCCTTCATTGCGACATGGGTGTGTCGTTTCGGCACCCCTTCGGACATTTCCTCAGACCGCGGTTCCCAGTTCACATCCGAGCTCTGGAACGCTGTGGCCGGGGGTTTGGGGGTTAAGCTCCACCGGACAACCGCTTATCACCCTCAGGCCAACGGTCTCTGCGAGCGTTTCCATCGCTCCATGAAGGCGGCCCTCAGAGCCGGGCTGACGGACGGTAATTGGGTCGACAAGCTGCCTTGGGTTATGCTGGGCCTGCGGACCGCGCCTAAGGAGGATCTGCGGTGTTCCACGGCTGAGATGGTCTACGGTCAGCCGCTGAGGGTTCCAGGGGATTTCCTTCCCAACGCATCGGCCCCCTGGTCGGCGACGGCCCAGCGAGTTTTCCTGCAGGACGCCGCTAAGGCCTTTGCTCCGATCCCCACTGCTCAGCACGGCACTCAGGTGTCCCGGGTTCCCGTGGGGCTTCGCTCAGCGGAGCACGTGTTCATCCGGCACGACGCTCACAGAGGCCCCCTGCAGCCTCCTTACGACGGGCCTTTCCGGGTTTTGGAACACGGGGGCAAGCACTTGGTGGTCGACCTGGGTGGCAAAGCCGAGCACGTCTCGGTGGACCGGGTGAAGGCTGCTCACCTGGACTTGGACCAGCCGGTGGTGCTGGCACGGCCTCCGCGACGGGGTCGCCCCCCGGCCTTGACCCCTGTCACCAAATTGGGGCCTGCGGTTCCGGTCCCACATCTTCCAGCGGCCGCCCCTGTAGAGGTCGCCTCCCCGGCTCCCGTTCTCCGGAGTCGTGGTGGTCGGCCTGTCGTTCCTCCCCACCGCACGGACTTTGTGTATGAGTGAATTCTGGGGGGGCTTGTGTGGTGGAACGTTATGGGAACATAATTCACTGTTTGTGTTTAGTGTGTGTTGCACCACGGACCGGTTAGGGTGCGTACCGTGTTGTTGTTGTTGTTGTTGTTGTGGTGTGCTAGTTGAAGTAGCAAGTAGCAGATGCGTTTCCCCTGCTGTTAAACTTAAATGGAAAATAAAGTGTGGAGTTCCATATTAAACACGCCGCCTCCGACTCCCTTTCATCGGCTCTACACTTGTTACAAATGGCAAATAAAAACAATTAAAAATCTTGTAGAGAGCAGGAAATGCTTGTTTACCAGCTACAGCCTGGTGATGAGTATATAGTAGTTATTTTTAATCACATTTGAAACAGGAATGTGCTCTTTAGAATAGAAGAACAATTGAAGTTTAGTCCATAGACTCCATAGAAGAGACAAAGACAATGTGCCACCAGCTGGCCAAGACTCATTAATATTCCCCCTTTAATAACTTTTTAAAGGGACTTTTATGTGAGAATCTGAAATAGCTTGTCATTACTCACCCCTTTGGTCAGTAAGTGAACTGCAGCCTGCTCAATATAATTCAGCCCATAGGCTGTTCTATGTATTGGCAATTTAAAGCAATTAATGCATAGTAGTCCCTATATTGAAATAGCACTGTCAAACAGGACCTCTCAAAAAAACATAATATGGAGATGAACTAGCCACTGAGATCCTAACTGAAGGAAGGAAGCATATATTCACTTTGTATTATGAGAATGAGACATTTTTCCACTGAAATAGTATCCGGTCTTTTTGCATCTAACCACCGCAAGCCCCCTATAGGCCGTTATAGGAACTACATGTTAGTCTCTTTAGTAAACCACCTAGAGGCCCTTATAGGAACTACACGTTAGTCTCGACAGTAAACCACCTATAGGCCTTTGGATGATTTACACATTAGTCTCTACAGTGAACCGCGTAGAGGCTATTAGATGAATTACACATTAGTCTCTACAGTGAACCGCGTAGAGGCTATTAGATGAATTACACATTAGTCTCTACAGTGAACCGCGTAGAGGCTATTAGATGAATTACACATTAGTCTCTATAGTGAACCGCGTAGAGGCTATTAGATGAATTACACATTAGTCTCTACAGTGAACCGCGTAGAGGCTATTAGATGAATTACACATTAGTCTCTACAGTGAACCGCGTAGAGGCTATTAGATGAATTACACATTAGTCTCTACAGT
>CM051014.1:27884779-27907279 GCA_027704905.1 Muraenolepis orangiensis | reverse complement strand
ACATTCAGTGGTATTACTATGACGACAGCCAGGCGACATATCCCACAGAGGAGCAGATAGTGGTGAGTCACACACACACACACACACACACACACACACACACACACACACACACACACACACACACACACACACACACACACACACACACACACACACACACACACAATAACCTTCAATAATAATAACCTGTGTTTCTCTTGGTCTCCAGACCAAGGCGGATGACCTGTTCTATCGTCAGCAAAGATAAGATCAGCCCTCCCCCTGCCACTAGCCACAACACAGTCGATGACATCACTTCCTGTATGGGCACACACAGGGCACGGAGCAGGAAATGATTATATAATACTGCTATTATATCATATTGTTATTGAACATCTGCCTGTCCGACAGGTTAGGGAGTGTGTGAGTGGGTGGCTGGTTGAAGCAGCCTCACCTAGCCCCAGTCAGACTATGATTAGAGTCCGGAGCTGTGCCCGAAATCACTCCCTACCCCCGAGTGTGTTTTTGCCATTTTGTAGTGCAATTATTATACCCTTTATAGTGCACTCATCGTATCCCACAATACATTGTGAAAAGTAGTGTACAACCGATGGTCACTAACCAAGCATATAGATCATCATGCATAGGGCTTAAGAGAAAAACGGCAGACGGACAAGCAATTATGCAACAGCTTGACGTCCTTAACCGGAGACTCCAGTAGTGTCCCAAAGTGTTTTTTCATTTAGCTGATGAGCTCACTATATAGTCCCCTACATTGAACTCCCTAGAGAGGGAGTAGGGAGTAGGGAAGGATTTCACTATATAGTCCTCTACATTGAACTGCTAGAGAGGGAGTAGGGAATGAGGGAAGGATTTCACTATATAGTCCTCTACATTGAACTCCCTAGAGAGGGAGTAGGGAGTAGGGAAGGATTTCACGATATAGTCGCCTACATTTAACTCCCTAGAGAGGGAGTAGGGAATGAGGGAATCATTTCGGACACAACCTTGGGCTTGTGAGGCTGCACACCTGTAGGTCCTCGGTTATCAAGGAACACAGGTTAAACCAGCCTGAAACCTGAAACTGAAAACTGGTACTTCCAGTTCCCTTCATTTGCACTGCCGAGGCGCCCTTGAGCAAGGCACCAGACCCCTACACTGCTCCCCCGGCGCTGTATATACAATAGCTGCCCACTGCTTCTTATACTAGGATGAGTTAATTGTGCAGAAACATATTTCACTGTGTGTGTGTGTGTGTGTGTGTGTGTGTGTGTGTGTGTGTGTGTGTGTGTGTGTGTGTGTGTGTGTGTGTGTGTGTGTGTGTGTGTGTGTGTGTGTGTGTGTGTGTGTGTACATGTATACGACCAATAAAGAGGATTCAATCCTCCAGGTTTAGATGTAGATGTACTACCCTCATTGTAAATGGTACAAACCTGGTTGAAAACTGGCAAATGATTCCTTTAAGACGATGATGAACGTAGTTGCTCTTACCCTGGTTCCCTGGAGAACCACTTTAATGGTCAAATAGGTATTGGTATTGCGCAATTGGAGCAACAATTTATACTTTTTATGTGGAGGCCTACATGGATGTCAAATACAAGTCTGAAATTGAAGCAATTTTAACAACTTTTAACTATCTTATGTTTATGGATGTGTATGGGCTACAGGATACATTACACATGGTTTGAGTGTGGTCTGCAGTCTACTAGGCTGGATGAACCATCTTGATGACGCGGGAGGTGGTTGAGGTGTAGGTGTTTGGTGGGATTCGAATCTAATCTAATTAATTAATTAATTTCAGCCTTGCGAGAACCCACATTCTCACATTTCTTGGGTTTTTATTGGGCTAATGATTAGATTAGATTAGATTAGCACTGTTATTATTATTATTTTTTGGTCAACGCACTGTAAATCCTTTCACTGTAATTTTGCACTGTAAATTCAATTTCACTTTTCACTTTTCACATGTCACTTTTTCAGTATTCATCTGAGTTATTTATTAATATATTATTACTGCCAATTTGCACTATACGTATTGTTGTGTATTGTATAAACCTACGTATTACTGTAATAATACTGTAAATTGTGCAATTTATCTATTCATCTATCAATACATTTAGATTTCATTTAGAGTTCATTTAGTTATATTTTGTTTATACTAGTTTTTGTTTAGTTAGTTGTTGTTATTTAGTTTTTAGCTTAGGTATTAGTATATTTGTGTGTGCATTTATTCCCCCTGTGTCAACTGTTGCACATTAATTTCCCTCGGGATAAATAAAGTTTCTTGTATCTTGAATCTTGAATTAGATTAAAATGTATTGTCATTGCACAGTACAGCGAAAATAATTAATTAATAATGGGCATACTATGTGTGATATGGTTGATTAGTCCTTCTCTGAACGTTGATTGATGTATATATCTATAACATCAATGATACACTTTAATAGTTTGTGACTAATAATTAGAGTATTCTGTTCTCGTCAAAAAACATTATAAAACAGCAGCGTAACAGTATTTTTATTACTCACCTGTAGGGCTTGTGACGTCAAGATTACGTCACATCTCCCCTCGCCGCTGATTGGTTGAGCGCAGCGTCGCTCGCTACTGTAGCCGTGTCTGTTGATGTGTCACCTCGACCAGCCGGAGAGAGATCGATAATCATACGATAATCATCCGATCGCCGTCCGACTACAATGGCTCTGTCTGGCCCTTCGGTTGGTGAAACATAATAATAACTTAACCGTGTCTGTGTTAGCGTGCTACATTAACCAATAGCAGCCAGAAAAGCTATAGCTAACTCTATGGCTAGCGGTAGCCACTGCTAGTGAACTGTAGCGTCTGTCTTGTCTCAATGTTGATCTTATTTAAATGAATCGCCTTTTAGCAGAGATCAGTCTTCATGTCTTTCTTTAGTAATGTTCAATTAAGTGTAATTATATTGTAGGCTGAAGTGTTGCTGCTCCTGTCAAACGCAGTGCAGCTGGATATTAACCTGGCTAACCTAGAAGCTTAGTGTGCAAATCATTACATTAATGTCATAATGTCACAGCTGTCTTATGTTGGGTCACGGCGACCCTTTTAACCCCTTGTCCTCTCCAAAGACAAGCCAATACAGCTGTGTGTTAGTTTATCTGGCAGCTTGTTGTGTCACTTGGCTGTATAGCAGAACCTGTAGCAGTGTTGTGTTGGTGTGTCATTGAAGAACCAGCTTCTCATCGACCTGTGGTCTACTATTGATTCCCCCCACACACACACACACACACACACACACACACACACACACACACACACACACACACACACACACACACACACACACACACACACACACACAATTCCTGAAACAGCTTTCACATTCAAAGGGTTTGTCAACGTCGCCACACCTATGTACTGGTAATCGTCTAATGAATAACTGGGAAACACCTTGTCCTTGTCTCGGTTTGTTTCTGTAGTGTAGGCTACAGGTTTAACTGTTAACTATGTGTGGGGGGGGGCACAGCCAACGGATGGATAATCATTTACGGGTCTTTCAAATAACTTATTTTGATAGGGTTTGTTGGGTTAGGGTTGCATGTTTTTGGCTGATACTTGGTTTACTTAACAAATTACTAGTAATTCTCCCATCGTTCTGTCTCTTCCTCTGATAGACGGGGAGTTGAGCGGGACCATGGAAGCGCCTGGTGCAGACTCCACCGTGGGCGGGCTGAAGGAAGCCATCTCAGCCCACCAGCTCCACAACAACAACAATGACGTTGAAGATGGTGTGGGCGACCCCACACCTTCCTCCCCTGGTGAGGAAGAGATCTGTCTGGATAGTGCAGAAGGAAACCACGCGCCTCTCGGCCCTAACCGGGCCGATGCTGAGCCGGATGTTCAGAACGATGCTCGGGCTGAACCCAGCCATGACATTGCAGACACAACAACCCAACACCTGGTTCAGGCACCGGCCGGGGACAAGGGGGTGCCTGGCGCTGGAGACGATGCGTCCTCGAGGGACAACCTGCAACCCTCCCCACCTTCTTGTTCAGACGTGACGAGCGAACATCTTCCCGCCACAACCAGCACTTCAGGTGACTTGTTGACTTTGGAGGAGGTGAATGACACTCCTCCTACACCCCCTCCTGCTGCTGCTGTTCCTCAGGATGAGGACGTGACCCTGAGTCCTGAGGGTTTAACAGAGTCTTCCCCGGCCAACAGAGACGGGACAGGCGAGACCGGGGCATTCCCCTCGTCCGCTCGGCGCCCCCCTGAGCCGTCGCCACCGACAAACCCCGCGGACAGCGGCAGCGTCCCAAATGGCCCCTGCACCACGAGCTCCGACTCGGCCGTCTCCTCCGTCGCTTCCAGCCCACAAACCCACTCTTCCGACTATGCCGCCGTCCGCTCCCACGCCCTGTCCAGCCCCTACGACACGGACTGCAGCCGCAAGCTCATCTCGGAGATCCAGCGCTCGCTGTCGCAGGAGTCTCTGTTGGACGAGCTGGAGTCTGAGATACTGGCCTGCCGCTTGCCCGGGAGCACCGGTGACGGTGGGGGTGGTGGTGGAGGCCCTGGAGGAAAGGGAAACCGTCCATTGAACGGGCTTCCCAAGGAGCAGCAGGAAGAGGAGGCAATGATAGCCTTTGAGAAGTGTGTACAGCACAAGTACACGCAGCAGGAGAAGGCCATCAAGAGGTAGGCCAGCGCTTTGAACCCATCTCCTGCAAGTCATCTACAGTAATGCCATAGAATGGGGTGTTGCACATGTACGTACCATATACAGCACAGTGTAGCAGTGTTTGTACAGATTTTTTATATTGTAGTATTCTGTAATATGGACCATGGTTCAGTATGATGTGGCCAGCGAATCAAGGATAAAGTGTGAGTGAGGCAAATAAGTGCTTGGCTGTGTTTTCAATATCACAATATGTTAAAAACTATAACTTCTAACACCTCCGGTCCATCTTCTATGGCAGAGGTAATGATAGACGGTGGTATAAGCACAATGGTGTATGGAGGATGGGGCCGGGAAGGACCTTCTGCCTGTCTGGTCCATCTGCTGAGCTCTCCAGGCCACCCCAAACCCGTTGCTACATTTTTATTAATCTAATGCTGTTGAGGTCACGCACATCATTACCAGAGCCCCCCCCCCGTGCGTGCGTGCGTGCGTGCGTGCGTGCGTGCGTGCGTGCGTGCGTGCGTGCGTGCGTGCGTGCGTGCGTGCGTGCGTGCGTGCGTGCGTGCGTGCGCGCGCGCGACAGTACACGTATCTAGCATCCCGCTTCAATAAACAGCTTAGCCTTCCTCCTCTTGCAATACGGCTGAATGACGTTCAAGCTTACATGTACGTATCACCATTCCAAACACCACGCAGACTTCTATAGCGTGACATTGTTTCATCATGTTTGTCTGTGTTTGTCTTTTTTCGGTTATGTGTTGTTTGATCCTACACTGAGCTGATAGAACATGCCCCCAGCCTGGGCTGTGTTAGGGTTTGGCACTTGTGAATCTGACTCATCTGTACCAGGACCAAGTCTCACTTCCACATCTGACTGCCCATGTGTCCACATGTGAGGCCGATCTGTCTGCCTCACATCCATCCAATCCCTCCATTCATACAATTACTCTATCCCCCCAGTGGGTCGATATTAAATCAGCATCTGATGGTTATATAGGGCTCAACCTTGGTTTTTTTTTGTGACCTTAATTGATTTATTAGAATTATATAGTTTTAATAGTGTGTGTGTGTGTCTCTCTCTCTCTAGATTACTGGACGAGAACAAGAAGCACCAGGATCTGATCCTGGGGATCTGCTCGGAGAAGGACACCATGCGAGACGAGCTGAAGAAGAGAGGAGAGATGGAGCGTCTCCATGTGGCCACCATCAGTAAGGTCAGCGGCCAAGCCTAAGCACCACACACCACACACACACCACACACACACACACACACACACACACCCTCTACACCTACACCTGGCGGTCCAGATTGACACCATGATAAAGTGTCTTGGTCGTTTAGCTTTTGTGTGTGAGAGATGCTTGGCTCAAAGTGGATATGGTCCCAGTTTCTGAACCGTTAATTGTTACTATTTAGGTTTACAATATGTAAGGACATTTTTTTATTTCAATCTTGATAAATGTATTTTATATATGGACTAAATAAGTCTAACTGTATTTATTACAGTAGGCTGTGAGGGAGGCAAGGGAGAGTGAAACTGGAAATAGGCCACCCCCCCTCATAAAGAATAAATACATGGATGCGGAAGTCTAATTACTAATTATTAAAAAGTCTTCAATTCATAGCTCACAGTAAAATAAT
Organism: Muraenolepis orangiensis; assembly: GCA_027704905.1. Lineage (NCBI taxonomy): Eukaryota > Metazoa > Chordata > Actinopteri > Gadiformes > Muraenolepididae > Muraenolepis > Muraenolepis orangiensis. Next base: position 27,900,998 of record CM051014.1, on the reverse strand, counting down.
TATAAAAAACATACAAAATGGAGAAAAAAAAAGGTGTGTGTGTGATATCCATATCATAGCCCAGCATCCCGCTTCAACATTTACATCACCTAAGATCAAATGCAAACATTAAGAGAGAGATGGAGAGTGCCTGTGTCCTCAATTATTCCCTCATTGCCTGCCTCAACGTAGAGGCCTATAGAGTGAAATCCTTCCCTCATTCCCTACTTCTTTTACAAGAATATCATTGCCATGTTGGACATTTTAACAGCAGAAAGCACAAATGCCTTGCTAAAACCTCACTGGAACAATGAGGCCTTATAAGACGGCCACTAGAAGTACGAATCAGGTTAAGATTTAAACAAATATGCATTTACCTTCCTTCTGGTTCTGACCTCCAGAACACATCTTGCACCTCCAGAACCGTGGTCAGGAGGCCCGACATTAATAAGAGCCAGCCTTTTTAATCAGCTTGTCCATCCGGTTTCTGTCCCCAACGGCAATGCTGTTTGGTGAGGCTATTGTTGAAGGCGGGCTAGCTAGCCTAAACGATTTACGATCATCATGTTTTTTTTGCAGCCATTTGCGGTTTGATTGCCGAGCACCCATTTACTTCAGTACGCATTCGCGTATTACCGACCCGACAACACGCAACATCAAAAAATATGCAGTTTTTTAATGAAAAGGAGAGGAAAGTATCCACAATGAATGTTTGTACCCCACCCTCCCTCACCGTGATGGACGGGGGAGGCAAATGTCAAACGTTGCAGTGCCGCCCTGAAGGAGATTGCTTTTCCTAATTCGGTGGAGGTGTGTGTGTCCCCTTCCCCCCCCCCCCCTTCTGTTCTGCTAGAGATGCAGGCAGGGGGAAATCTAAAGGTTGAAGAGTGGCAGTGGACAGAGCTCCGCCCACGCTGCCTCCATCACCGGCCGCTTGGTTTTGGTTTTGATTTACATTTTTTTTTTTACATTGGTCGTCTCTTCGCATTCTACATAAAAGGGCTTATCACCTGGCCCGCCGTGCTGACGTGCGCGTGTGTGTGCGTGTGTGCGTGTGTGTGTGTGTAATGCAATAGGGCCTTTTTTTAGTGCCTGAATTTTTGTGTTCTGTTCCCATGTGTTAAATGGGGAAATTCCTACCGCCTCTGGCTCCGACCCCCAACAGATAGTGTCTACAGGACACTCCCAGCCGGAAGATCCCGGATTCAATCCCCACTGTCCCCCACCCTGTCCTGTAGGCCTTCTAGGGCAAGATGCCCCCCTCACCCCTACCTGCTCCTTAATCGCAGAATGACTCTGAATTCACTGTACTTCAAGTTGGATTAAGGTCACTGCTCAGTGGATCAATAGTAAATAGTTGAAAGTTGAGAGGATGTAGGCCGTGGACCTGACTCGCGTTTCATTCGCTGGGGTTTCCCTTGTGTCAAACCTGTGCCGCGGGCGGGACTCGCATGCTAATCTTCGGTTTCCAGTTGTGTCAGTGTTAAAAATAGCCTCCAACCGTCATGACGCACTTACCGCTGCTGGCGATGGTGAATGGGCTTGTCGTCTAACCTGAATGACGTGATGATGAGGTGTGGGATTTAGGCCACGCTCACTAAGCGTGGTATGTATGGGTTACGTGGGCCATGTTCATGTTCTGTTGGCCACACCAGATTGTAATTTGGTATTATTTATACTATGGTAGAATAATATGATATACTTACGTGTAAATAGCAGCTTGCCCCCTATAAAAGAGGCACGGTGCACACTACAAGTGCAGGATGTTTTTGGAATAACAAGGTAACACATTGCCGTAGTTTGACTATCACAAACGTCCATAGCTGTTGCAAGACCCAAATGCTAACAATATAATGGATGGTGATTGGTCACTGCCATGGCCATTTGAGTGTATAGTGATCGGTAACCCGCTTGGCTACGTAGCCAGGGGGGGGGGGGGGGGGGGAAATAGAGTCCACCTATTAAATCAGCTTGTGGGTATAGAAAGAAATCACTTGCAATCATTTTTCAATGGATTTCACGGAACATCATTTTCTGATGCATAATGCACACATTGATAACGTTTACATTACAACTCAATTCCGTATTTCTGTTGACCATCACGTTATCTATTACTGTAAGTTATTTTATTGGTATTATATTGCAGTATGTAATGTGATCCATTTGTATAATGGCTGACCCACACGCTAACTAAGCTAGCAAAAGCCACATACCAAAGAGTACGATACACCCACCGTATAATCATGTGTTCACGGTTCTCCGTTCCCCTGTGTTCTAGCTAGAGAATCGGGTGGACGAGCTGCTGAAGGAGCTGAGGGAGTCGCGGGACAAGCTGGTCCACCAGGACCAGAACGCCAAGGCCACCCTGCAGCAGGTGCAGCGGGACACGACCCAGCGGCTGGAGCAGGTAAGAGGACCACCGATCAGATCACTCCTCCTGGTGTTCCCTGGAACCCTGACCTGTCTCCACACGATCAGGGGAAACCCCTGGTGTACCGGGGAACCCTGACCTGTCTCCACACGATCAGGGGAAACCCCTGGTGTACCGGGGATGCATCCATCATGTTGTTTTAGGCCGATTACTGATCAGTGATCGGCTGATCCGATACTGATGACTTTTTGCCTCCTGTGGTGTGGCGTAGCGTATGGGGCGGTCACTCTAAAGGCTGCAGGTCTCGTGTGCTATGATTTTAAGTAGTCTTACGTAGGCTTATGGTGACATTTTTCTTCCTGCTAATTTAACTCATTAAAATGACGGTAAGTAAGATGCAAGAAGATTTGGACTTTGAATTGTACAAATGTACAAAGAAATCTCACATTCAGTTTGACAATTCCAGTGTTCAACTGTTCATCAACGGCAGCATATAGCACCCCACCTGTACCATGGTCTGCCCCGTGGTCTCTTCCCACCTGTACCTCGGTCTGCCCCGTGGTCTCTTCCCACCTGTACCTCGGTCTGCCCCGTGGTCTCTTCCCACCTGTACCTCGGTCTGCCCCGTGGTCTCTTCCCACCTGTACCTCGGTCTACCCCGTGGTCTCTTCCCACCTGTACCTCGGTCTGCCCCGTGGTCTCTTCCCACCTGTACCTCGGTCTGCCCCGTGGTCTCTTCCCACCTGTACCTCGGTCTGCCCCGTGGTCTCTTCCCACCTGTACCTCGGTCTGCCCCGTGGTCTCTTCCCAGTTGGATGTGCCTGGAAAACCTCCCTCGGGAGGCGACCAGGAAGCATCCTTACTAGATGAACCACCTCAACTGACTCCTTTCTACGCGAAGGAGCAGTGGCTCTACTCCGAGTCTCTCACGAGTGACTGAGCTTCTCACCCTAAGAAGTAGCGTATTGTAGTGTATTGTTTCACATGGATAAATCTAATTTATAATATCATATCATTATTTGGGAAATCGCTCTCGCTCATCTTCCATTAAAGAGGCTGAGCAGCCCGTGAGGTTCACATGAAGCAGAAGGAACGAGCGGGGGGGGCAGCCTCATAATCAGTACCATGGGGATGTGTGAATTATAAAGTGTAGGACTACTCTTTGGGTTTTTTTTATGCAAACCTAAAACATAACCAAGATCAATGAAACGGGTTATGTCTATGGTTAAGTGTAGCCTACCTTCAACAATAAAGATGTTTTTTTTTTTTTTTTTCCTGTACATCAAGTACAATGGAATGTGTTTACCTTTATTGAGAGTAGGGCGTTTAGAGAACTAGAGGGCCCTCGTATAGTTCTCGTATAGCAGCCCTCCCTGACGAAAACATAACCTCCCGTCTTCGATTCCGGAGGTAATTATGTTAAATGCAGGACAATCGGTTAATCGATTATTATGTTCAGTCTCAATGGCTGAACACGAGTGTCGTCCTCGATCCATCTTGGGCACAATACCTTTGGAGTCACATGACTCCACATCTCTTGAAAAACCCTGTTCTAGCCTTCAAGGTGAAGAGGATGGGGAAATGGGGCCATGGCCCAATGCTATTATAGGAAAGTGGTTCCCAACCTTGTGTGTACCAGGGCCATGGTTTCTCTCCTCTTATCAACTCACACGCTGTGACCTGGTCACACAGCTCACAACGTTTAGTAGTGGTTCCCTGACCTTTTCTGTGTTGTGATGCATTTTTTCATTTTTTTTGTCAGAAAATATGTATTCTATTTTTGTGAACATGCTTCCCCCACACATGGTTTAAACCCCATCGACGTCCGCTACACTTAAGAGGTTGGTAGGACTCCACTTGTGACTACAAGTCTACACACGTCTATTCATGTGTACAACCTTTTTATAAAACTTATCAAACCCCCTGAAAAAAGATAAATTGTATCATCGAATATCTATCATATAGGTCAGTAATCTCTCATGACCCCATCGGCGTATCGGCTGGTTCCAGCTCTTTCCATCTGGTTCCAGCTCTTTCCATCTGGTTCCAGCTCTTTCCATCTGGTTCCAGCTCTTTCCACCTGTTTCCAGCCTAATGGACTCTGGACTTTGGTGCCCGAGGTGGGCAATTTCCTGACCACCTCGGGGCAAGGCAGTAGTCAATCAATTCTGGTTCGGCGACAGTAAACTACAGTAATATTGGAGGGCAGCATCTGCCGTGACTTGTAACCAGAAGACAATAACAAGAAATGTTTTCTGATCTCTAGATACTGTTCATGCATCAGTCTATAGACTATTATTACCATTATTATACTATTATAACTTTTTTATTTATTTTTTGTTGTCATTTCCCGTCCCTGGCCACCGACGTGGTCAAGGTGTTTTTGATAAGCGAGCGTACTTCAATGAGCAGGTGGTGTTCAGTCATCGTGGGTCCAGGATGCCTACAGGGGGTAGACCGTGGGGTCTGAACCTCTTGGCTTGGAGTCCAACCCTCGAACCACTACACTTTCTCCCCATGAATGCCCTTTACCGAACTCATCCGGCTCCCTTTTGCCCCCACTGATTTCATCACTGTACAAATCAATGAGGAAGAACGACAGGGCTTACTTCTTCGCTAAGCCCGCCAAGCTGGCTAAACCAGAGCTAAATTCAGACTGGCGACGTTGTTCGGTGCCCGGGGTGGGGGGGGTGGGGTTCTGAATACATGTTTTTCATTCATAACCTGGATGTCACCGTGCTGGCAGCAGCCCTCCCTGACAGCCCTGTCACACTCAACAGAGTTCAATTTCACCGTCCGCTGAGCAAAAAAGGAATTGCGCGGAACGGTCATCCTTCTCTGAGAATATGCTCTCCCCCCCCCCATCAGTGAGGGCACTCTTCCTAGTGCTGTGCTCCTCCATAGATTGGAGATGACGGATCATTGGGTAAATGAAGAATTTTGTGATTGAAAGAGGTGCTTAGACCCTCCCCCCTTTTATCAGTTAAAGAGAAATCCCATCCGGGTCAGTGGAAATGTTGGGATGTTTTTTTTTTTAGTGGTTTAGTGTTTCTTCTACAATCCTGTTTTTTTTATTTTATTTTATTTTTTCAGCCGTGGTGCTGCTGTGTGTGAGGTGCACTATGTCCATGTGCACTATGTCCATGTGCACTATGTCCATGTGCACTATGTCCATGTGCACTATGTCCATGTGCACTATGTCCATGTGCACTATGTCCATGTGCACTATGTTGACGTGTACATGCACTGTTGATGTGCACTATGTTGATGTGTACATGCACTATGTCCATGTGCACTATGTTGATGTGTACATGCACTATGTCCATGTGCACTATGTTGATGTGTACATGCACTATGTCCATGTGCACTATGTTGATGTGTACATGCACTGTCCATGTGCACTATGTTGATGTGCACTATGTTGATGTGTACATGCACTGTCCATGTGCACTATGTTGATGTGCACTATGTTGATGTGTACATGCACTATGTCCATGTGCACTATGTTGATGTGCACTATGTTGATGTGCACTATGTTGATGTGTACATGCACTATGTTGATGTGCACTATGTTGATGTGCACTATGTTGATGTGTACATGCACTATGTCCATGTGCACTATGTTGATGTGCACGTGCACTATGTTGATGTCCATGTGCACTATGTTGATGTGCATTATGTTGACATGCACTGTTTTGATGTGCACTATGTTGACATGCATGTGCACTGTTGATGTGCATTATGTTAATGTACATGTGCACTATGTTGATGTGCACTATGTTGATGTGCACGTGCACTATGTTGATGTGCACTATGTTGATGTGCATTATGTTGATGTGCACTATGTTGATGTGCACTATGTTGATGTGCACATGCACTATGTTGATGTGCACTATGTTGATGTGCACATGCACTATGTTGATGTGCACTATGTTGATGTGCACTATGTTGATGTGCACGTGCACTATGTTGATGTGCACGTGCACTATGTTGATGTGCACATGCACTATGTTGATGTGCACGTGCACTATGTTGATGTGCACTGTTGATGTGCACTATGTTAATGTACACGTGCACTATATTGATGTGCACTATGTTGATGTGCATTATGTTGATGTACACGTGCACTATGTTGATGTGCACTATGTTGATGTGCACTATGTTGATGTGCACATGCACTATGTTGATGTGCACTATGTTGATGTGCACATGCACTATGTTGATGTGCACTATGTTGATGTGCACGTGCACTATGTTGATGTGCACTGTTGATGTGCACTATGTTAATGTACACGTGCACTATATTGATGTGCACTATGTTGATGTGCACTATGTTGACCTGCACTATGTTGATGTGCACTATGTTGATGTACAAGTGCACTATGTTAATGTGCACTATGTTAATGTGCACTATGTTAATGTGCACTATGTTAATGTGCACTATGTTGATGTGCACTATGTTGATGTGCACTATGTTGATGTGCACTATGTTGATGTGCACTATGTTGATGTGCACTATGTTGATGTGCACTATGTTGATGTGCACTATGTTGATGTGCACTATGTTGATGTGCACGTGCACTATGTTAATGTACACGTGCACTATGTTGATGTGCATTATGTTGATGTACACGTGCACTATGTTGATGTGCATTATGTTAATGTACACGTGCACTGTTGATGTGCACTATGTTAATGTACACGTGCACTGTTGATGTGCACTATGTTAATGTACACGTGCATTATGTTGACGTGCATTATGTTGACGTGCACTATGTTGACGTGCACTATGTTGACGTGCACCATGTTGACGTGCATTATGTTGATGTTGACGTGCACCATGTTGACGTGCACCATGTTGACGTGCATTATGTTGATGTTGACGTGCACCATGTTGACGTGCATTATGTTGATGTTGACGTGCACCATGTTGACGTGCATTATGTTGATGTTGACGTGCACCATGTTGACGTGCACCATGTTGACGTGCACCATGTTGACGTGCACCATGTTGACGTGCACCATGTTGACGTGCACCATGTTGACGTGCACCATGTTGACCTGCACCATGTTGATGTGCACTATGTTGATGTGCACTATGTTGACGTTTTGGTGTGATTCCAAGTAGAGCTCTGGTGCACTGCAACAGAAATGGTCTCGTACAACGCTATAACAATTTAACATAACAATATAACATCACAAGAAATGGCATGCGAGCGCAGTATGTGCGTGAGACAGTAGTTTTCAGTCTGCAATTTGTAGCCATCCCATCGTCTGGGTCTCCTAATACTGTTGCTTCTGCTCTAGAAAATCAAATAAGTAGACTACTTTCTGTTATTAAATCTTTTGTGTTACTTTTTCTCTTTATGCTTCCTCCATTTAGTCTAAAGCCATTCATGGGCTAATGCCACCTGCAGTATCATCATACATTTTTTATTCTTCTATACCAGAACACTATTCTGCCGTCGGTATTTTTCCCCCAATGTTTCTCTAATGACCATGTACCACTTGAGGAGGGGGTGCAGTAGGGGGCACCTGCGAAATATATCTTTAGAAATAAAAGTAATGGCACTTGGGGCGTCCAGCATAATTTCTCCATTCTAAAAAAAAATAATTCTAAAAAGTAGCTTTTTTTGTTGCATGGCTGATTGCAGTGGCACTGCGCCACAGCTGGAGGCATGTAGGAACGCCGCTTGTGTTTCTATTGTCGACATGCTACCCAGAGTGGATGGTGGATGGTTATTTATTGATTCCGTTTTAGTTTTAGTTTTTAAGATCGCTAACAAGCATTTCTTAATATGCACGAGACTGTCTGAACTTTAAACACAGCAACACACCTACAACACACACACAGAACTCGTCACCAGAAGTCAAAAGTGCATTTTATTCCTAACAAGACTAAGAACTGAGCCAGTGCTCAGGTAAAAGTACAATAAGTTGGCAAACAATATAACTATCTTACTAACAATCTACTTAGAAAGATGCTAGTCAAACGTGTTAAGAGGATGCGCTAGGAGCATCAAAAACACTGGCACTCAAAAATGCATTTCATACCAAAACACAATGACTCATCTTTACTTTGGAAAATGTACAATGTGCACAAGGTCATGCAAGTACTGCAATATAGGCTTAATTCACAAAGACATCCCAGATGACTGCAAAGTGACGTTTCAATGAATTGCTGTTCACAGTATCTTACAGTAATAGAGGTTCTGAACATAAAAGTATCACTGTCTTTACAGTAATATATGAGGATCTGAACATATGATTATCACTGTATCTTTACAGTAAAGGATGAGGTTCTGAACATATGATTACCACTGTATCTTTACAGTAAAGGATGAGGTTCTGAACATATGATTATCCCTGTATCGTTACAGTAATATATGTGAGGACTGTTGGTGGTAGATGAGCTTGTGTTCAAGTAATGTGAAATTGACATGAGTTAAAAAAATTATACAAAAAAAAGATGACAAATGAATGACTGAATGTGGAAATAGTTTGTATTGTCAATAATGGAAACAAAAGTGTTGGAAAGAAACAACGGCGCCATGTTTTTCAGCCATTGTTTTCAGTTTAACCGACAACTGGTTTTCCTGCCTTTTTTTCCTCTTAGCTAAACAAGAAGTGTGATGAGGCGCGCCAGGAGAAAGAGACCATGGTGATGAAGTATGTGAGGGGGGAAAAGGAGGCGCTGGACCTGCGGAGAGACAAGGAGTCGCTGGAGAAGAAGCTGAGGGAGGCCACCAAGGAGGTGGACCGCCAAGCTCTCCGCGGGAACCAGCTAGCCCAGGAGAAAGGCCGGCTACAGCAGCTCCACGATGCTAAGGTAACGCTCAACAGTCACTTTATGATGCTACGGGAACACTCCAGCCTCGCGATGCTAAACAGTCACTTTATGATGCTACGGGAACACTCCAGCCTCGCGATGCTAAACAGTCACTTTATGATGCTACGGGAACACTCCAGCCTCGCGATGCTAAACAGTCACTTTATGATGCTACGGGAACACTCCAGCCTCGCGATGCTAAACAGTCACTTTATGATGCTACGGGAACACGCCAGCCTCGCGATGCTAAACAGTCACTTTATGATGCTACGGGAACACTCCAGCCTCGCGATGCTAAACAGTCACTTTATGATGCTACGGGAACACTCCAGCCTCGCGATGCTAAACAGTCACTTTATGATGCTAATGTCCCGCTACAGCAGCCCTAGAATGCCATGGTAATCCTAAACAGCCACTTCTGATCTTAATGATATAACACTAAGGTAACCTCACGATGCTAATCCACATTCAAATGTCGCAGCTTTCTTATTATAAAGAACTGAGCTATAAAGAAACAATGAAAATGATTTGATCCAGGATCGAGAGGAAGGTTAACCGTGTGAAGTAATGTAACACGCTACCAAACAGGATTTGTGAGTGAAATGGCCGGGGAGCTGTGCTCACCCTTCACTGTCCTCCCCATCAGGAGGGCGAGGCCAGCCGGACGTCCCGGGAGCTGGACAAGCTGAAGGAGGAGATCAACTCTCAGCTCATCAAGGCCAAGTGGGCTCAGAATAAACTGAAGAGCGAGGCCGACGCCCACAAGGTAGGCTCCACTTCCACCGCACCGGGAAATTAACCCCATGGTTTTTAGGGCATGTGGCTCCTTTTGTAACGACAACATCTTTTAGGTCTGAAATAAATCCTGAATCCTGTTTTATCCTGTTTAATGTCAACATCCCAATTTTTGTTTTATGGAGAACTCTCCATCAAATATGTATTACCTTTTTTATAAGTCGGAAAGCTGACTTATAAAAAGGTATGGATATTTGATGGCGAGTTCTCCAGGACCCCATGTGCATATCAGGTGACCCCAAGTGGGCTCCCGATCCAGAGGTTGGGAACCAATGGGCCAAACGTAGTGAAACGTACCACGCTTCAGTGTTTCGGGTGGCAGTGCTGAAAATGGTGCAGCAATATCATTTTTACATGAGATACGGGTTATTCCTCCCCAAGGAGGGAAGCTGTGCTGGTCACCCATGCACACAATCACACAACCTCGCACAGACCTTTTGTCAAGAGGGTATAATCGTTGCTCAGCCCACAACATATAAAAGTTAAAACACGATGTGCTTCTCAAATGAATAGAAATTAAAGCGGCAAGTGAAAGCTTACATTCTATATTTTTCTCATGATATTCCTAAAGGTGATTTAGTCTCTTTATCTGTGTAAGTAATAATCTGGGTAAGTAAGCAATGACATTAGGTGTGGAAATGTGCTTGAGGGAACACATAAGCTATAGATATTTTTATAGATTTTTACATTTTAAGTTGGAAATGTTGAGTGTGCATATGCAGGCTTTATGGGTTCTGATTGGTAGCCACAAGCGAGCTACTGCTAACCACTTAGTGTGGTGCCATGTGCAAGCAATCATTGGGACATTGGTATTATGGGCGGTTGCCGATTGGGTGACAATTAGACAAATAAAATAAAATAAATAAAAATAAATAAATGAATAAAAAATAAATTGTGTGTGTATGCAGACAGAGCCAGTATCACATTAACCCTTGAGTGAAAATAAGATGACCCATAAAGGAATGAATACAATGACACATAATATAGCAACATAATATATTTATGATTTTGTCTACAAATTACCTAATTTATTGATGTACCTGCCTGATGTACGTGTGCTGAAGTATGGGAGTGTGTGTACCCATGTGTGTTGCCGTGTGTCTGTGCGTGTGTAGGATACTAAGGATAAGCTGAAGGAGACCACAGCCAAACTCGTCCAGGCCAAAGAAGAGACTGAACAGATTCGCAAGAACTGCCAAGACATAATCCGAACATACCAGGTAGGGGTGTGTGTGGGGGTGGGGGTGGGGGTGTGGGGGTGTGGGGGTGGGGGTGGGTGGGTGGGGGTGGGGGTGGGTGGGTGGGTGTGTTCTAGCCTGGGTTCCTGATGTACAAATTGTACACTTTGCATTTCAGGATGATAAGAACCCAATGTGTGTGCTAGGATTTTTTCTTGCCGGTCAAGTGTCCGGACAGATTTTATTTTACCGGACAAATTCTAAACTTACCGGTCATGTTTCAAAATCAGTATATTACAAACGCAACTATAATGTACACCTACATTGACGAAAGAATGACAAAGACCTCAAATAAATGTGACCATTTAATGAACAACAAAACGAACAAGAACGATCTGTACACTACATCTGTAGTGTCACAAGTGGGATTGTTCGGGGGACCCAGAACACAGACCAAGACAGTGGAGCTATAACATAAAGCTTTATTTAAAACACACAACTCAAACACAACACAAAAGAGTGATCAGGGACCGGGTACCGGGACATCAGCGTGGCGATTCCGTCCAGAATGTCCGACGTACATGAACAACGTGTGACGTACGACCTAACCCTGGGGTAACGGACAGCCAGGGTCTATATACCCCAGGTGAGGGGTGTGACGTACGACCTAACCCCGGGGTAACGGGGAGCCAGGGTCTATATACCCCAGGTGAGGGGTGTGACGTACGACCTAACGCCGGGGTAACGGGGAGCCAGGGTCTATATACCCCAGGTGAGAGGTGTGACGTACGACCTAACCCCGGGGTAACGGGGAGCCAGGGTCTATATACCCCAGGTGAGGGGTGTGACGTACGACCTAACCCCGGGGTAACGGGGAGCCAGGGTCTATATACCCCAGGTGAGGGGTGTGACGTACGACCTAACCCCGGGGTAACGGACAGCCAGGGTCTATATACCCCAGGTGAGGGGTGTGACGTACGACCTAACCCCGGGGTAACGGGGAGCCAGGGTCTATATACCCCAGGTGAGGGGTGTGACGTACGACCTAACCCCGGGGTAACGGGGAGCCAGGGTCTATATACCCCAGGTGAGGGGATTAGCAATCAGCCACGCAATTGCCGACAGGTGTGTGTGTGCCGCCAGCGCACATGGCTTGGCCACGCCCCCTGTTCAGTGACGTCGCTTGACGTCGATGAGAGGGGCGGCAGCTGATTGGTCACTTCATTCGGTCACCCTTCCGGGGGGGAGGGGCAGTAATAAAGCTGATCTAAGTTTTGTATGAGCATTATTACGGACATTTTGACTGGCAGGTTTTTAAATTACTGTTTTTTTTTTATCATTTTTACCTGCTAAAAAACGGTAAATAGCGGCTAACGCTGGTATATCCCTGGTATATATATGTACTGTGTGTGTAGTTGTGACAAATCCCAACATCTCGTAAGGATGCTATTGCCTTGGGGTATGTATCATTTAACTTGTCATCTCTTAATTAAATCCTAGTCTGTTGAGGGCCTGCTAACTTTTAAATGATTTCCAAATGGAGAGCTTGGTTTGCCCCCCCATCCAGTGAACATTGTCAAATTAGATTTGTTGCAGTTTTAATTTTTTTAAAAACTTCAGTGAAACCAAATTGACTGACTCTCTCTCTCTCTCTCTCTGTGGAGGTAAATTAGTGGTTCACGCTAGACCTGGGCAAAAGTTAAATTATATTTTCGAGGGCATTGTGTGGTCATGAAATGAATATATCCACTTGTCGTGATACCCAGTGTTATGGTCGTATGAATTACGATGAGATGCCCTTGAAAGGATCAAAATAGGAGCTTTAAAGTGAATGGAAATCGGTAAGGCTTGTATCAGACCAAAGTGTATTTTTTTCTTTTCTCCGATGTTTGAATGCGATGACCCTCAGTTGGACTGTTTATTATAATAATAATTTTGAATTCATGAGCATATTGTGGAATTCATCAAGATACAAGATATTTATTTGCCATTTGTAACAAGTACATTGGAATGCTTGCTCCCCATTCCCTCCCGCAGTAAACATCTGAAAAAACAATACCATAAAAATAATATATACAATAAAAATTAACAAAAAAAGGACAGGACAGCAAAGTGACTTATAGATGGTATGAACATATTTTGACTGTGCAAAAAGATTAAAAAACATTTAAAGTGCAGTAGTGCAGCAGCATCATGAATACAGTGCAGTAGCTGTAATGATTGTAATGATGTAATGATATTGATTCATCGCCCAGTAGTGTTGACTCTGTGCTGTGGCTGTGTTTGCAGGAGTCTGAAGAGATCAAGTCCAATGAGCTGGATGCCAAGCTGAAGGAGACCAAGGGACAGCTGGAGAAACACAGGCAGGAGCACACGGACCAGCAGGAGGTAGAACACACACACACCACCACACACACCACACACACACCACACACCCACACACACACACACACACACACACACACACACACACACACACACACACACACCCACACACACACACACACCACACACACACACACACACACACACACACACACACACACACACACACACACACCACAAATTGACATGTGCATGCATACACACCAAGGTAGGACATTCACTTGTTTTGCCCCTTTGTAATTCAGGGGGCGTTTTAGGATAATTTCCAGAGGAATTTTATCATCCAAATGTTGGGAAATACCTTATTTTAAATTTTTTGCATGACAGACCCTGCACACACAAAGTCTGTGCAGTCAGACCGGTGGTTACACACACTTTTACCCAAAGTGACAGCAGTGTGAATTTGAAGTTGCGCATTCTTATGCTTTTTGGTTGCGTGTAGTGCCCAGTGAGTTACTCCATTACCCTCTGGAGAATGTAGAAGTAAGGACTAATGGTTATAGTTCATATTATGTACAGAGCTCTGTTGTGTTGTGTAGGAGTGTCTTCTTCATCATCATCGTCATCACAGGAATGATAAAGGTGTTTGGCCTGTCAACCAAGGCCTGTCCTAATGAACCGCTGATGAACAGATTTAGCCCTCATTATTCCTGTCAAATGCTTATTTTCAATTTCAATGTGCTCTCTTTTTCACGCTGAAACAAGGTACAAACATTAATAATCAGCGTCTCACACACACACACACACACACACACACACACACACACACACACACACACACACACACACACACACACACACACACACACACACACACACACACACACACACACACACACACACACACACACTCTCTCTGACACAAAAATGGCCTTCCGCCAAATCACATCAGCCAGTTTTTCTCTGAGCCCCATTCTGGGGGGACTTTTAAAAATAAACGGCCTTGAAAATAATCAATACATGGCCCTGCATTTTCAGAACAACAGCAGCAGCAGCAGCCCGCGCTGACACCGACCGCCTATTTCCACACGATCCATCCACTGGCCCCCTTTAGCCAGCGCCCCCAATCCCAGCCAGTATCCACGCTCCCTAAAGCTGGTGTGGTGGTTCTTGTTGTCTGTGGTTTCAAGCTGCCCCCCCCCCCCCCTCTCTCTGTGCCTTCCCCTCACCAGCCCCCATTAACGCATCCGTCGGTCCCCCGATGCTGGGTCCTCATGAATCAGTGCACCGGTGATTGTGTTATTGTACCATGGGATGATGGCATGAATAATTGTCCTTGATTCAAGTGAGGGGAATGGATGCTAGCAAAGCTAACATCCATTCCCCTCACTTGAATCCCCATTCCCCCCCCCCATTAGCTCCTGAAGAGAGGGGGGGGGGGGAAGCACCTTGTCCGGTGATGTGTCGTAAGTGCAGAAATGATCTGAAGACTGAAGACGCTTCCTTTAATATACAAAAGTATTTTTTATTTTATAAAATGTTTACGTACCCTTATTTTAGCCACATGTGAAATGACGCATCCAACGAGTTTGGATCCACCCACAAGTCTTTAATTACTGGAGGTCCTCTGGTCAAACTAATGGGCTCTTTAGTCTGTGCTGCTGTGTGCAGTGTTGTGTCTGCATACATGTAGATTACTCACGGATTACACCCGTAGAGACGGAGTGTGTGTGTGTGTGTGTGTGTGTGTGTGTGTGTGTGTGTGTGTGTGTGTGTGTGTGTGTGTGTGTGTGTGTGTGTGTGTGTGTGTGTGTGTGTGTGTGTGTGTGTGTGTGTGTGTGTGTGTGTGTGTGTGTGTGTGTGTGTGTGTGTGTGTGTGTGTGTGTGTGTGTGTGTGTGTGTGTGAGACATATGACCTTTTCTGGTTCATGTATCACAGCTGTGTGAATGTACTACGGTTTGAACGTTCACATTCATGGTCCATTAGGAATGTGTGTGTGTGTTTTGACCTTTCGCGTTTCCTGTTCTGTGGCGGGTGTGTAAGTGACCTATGACCTGTGTTTTTGCCCACTAGGTGCACAGGGTGAAGGCCCAGGAGCTGGATGACCTCAAGCGGAAGTACAAGGAGTCTATGGATGAACTGGACACGTTGCGGACCAAGGTGAGCCTGACCTGAGCCCGTCTCTCTGTTAAACAATATGGTTTTAAACGTCTGAGTATGTATCTGGTGGTATGTGAAAAAAATAATAATAATTATAATTCAAGCTGGAACAGGAGGGTTCACTCACACTTTAAAGTGAAGACCTTGATTTGGGTCGAAAGTCAACCGTGACACTTCTTCACTTCTCTCCACCTCTCAAGTTCATCAATATATTTGTGCCTTTTGGCACCTCCAAAGCAAGAGCTTAACTAGTGGCTTGTGGTGGGGTACATCTAGTGTGTGTGACTTTATACTCCTCTACATGCGGCAAGCACGCCCCCTGGTGTAACTACGAGTAAAGGAAACACAACATTTTACCCACAATTTTCAGGTATAGGTTGAAATGATATTGATGGGATTGTTGCTATTTGTAGCCATCTGCATGTACTGCAGATATATCTAGATACTTGTGTGTGTATATATATATATATATATATGTCTGGAGCTTTTGTTTTCTCCTTGTGGGAAAATTGTCCACAGCACACATTTTCTGAGGAAAAAACCTAAAGCATCCCATCAATTTGTGCAGCGGAGCCCCTCGC
>CM051014.1:27789779-27879779 GCA_027704905.1 Muraenolepis orangiensis | reverse complement strand
CAGAAGAGGAAGCAGGCCGTCAACATCAAAGACCTCGCCAAGCAACTCGGTCAAGGTACACCAGACTGTGCTGCCTGTGCTTTTATTGTGATTGTGATATGACTACCTCACACTGTTATCGTGATAGGACTACCTCACACTGTTATTGTGATAGGACTACCTCACACTGTTATTGTGATGGGACTACCTCACACTGTTACTGTGATAGGACTACCTCACACTGTTATTGTGATGGGACTACCTCACACTGTTATCGTGATAGGACTACCTCACACTGTTACTGTGATGGGACTACCTCACACTGTTACTGTGATAGGACTACCTCACACTGTTACTGTGATAGGACTACCTCACACTGTTATTGTGATAGGACTACCTCACACTGTTATCGTGATAGGACTACCTCACACTGTTATTGTGATATGACTACCTCACACTGTTATTGTGATATGACTACCTCACACTGTTATCGTGATAGGACTACCTCACACTGTTATTGTGATAGGACTACCTCACACTGTTATTGTGATAGGACTACCTCACACTGTTATTGTGATAGGACTACCTCACACTGTTACCTTTGATAGGACTACCTCATACAGTTTTTGTGATATAACTACCCTGCACCTTTATTGTGATGAAAGATGTGATTTATAAAACGTGGCTGGAATCAGTAATTTTCCAGTTTTGTTTAGTGTTTACATCCAATCATCTCGATTAGACCAGCATAGTTCCGATGTGCTTACTGGGTCTGTTCAATTTATGCTTAAGCTTATTTGTGGAGGCTGCGGGGGGGGGTGTACTTATCACGCAGGGCGCATTGTTAGCATGCGCTGCACAGCTAACGCACGCAACGCTAAAGATTAGCCCTGAAGCTTTTATCTCGGGAAAAAAAAGCTTGGAAACTTTAATTAAGAAGCACTTGCGTCTCTCTCTCTTCCCCATCCCCCCCAAAATTCAATTAATTATTTGCCTGGACAACGGACAAACTAATGTGATGCAGATAGCGTATGAATGCTTTGGGTTGTCAGGTGTGTATATGGCAGAGGAAGTATACGATTCACCACATGCTAGCGTGCAGAATGGGATTGATTCGGTCTGTTCTGTAGCAGGAGGGAGCTGCTAATGTGATTAATGTGGTGCGTGTGTATGTGTGTGCCGTGTTTATATTTGATGTGTTTACGCTGGAGGTGTTGAGTGTAAAGTGCTTGAGGAGAGAGGGTAGGAAAGCACTTTATACACACATCTATTTACAATCAACAATTAAATCCCCAGAAACCATTCATCACTTAGATTTGAACAAAACCATGTGTCTAACTCTCACTGTCACTCTCACTCTCTCTCAGCTCGTAGGAGGCTGGACCAGGCCGACCAGAATGGGGGCTGCGATAGAGAGAGCAGCATGGGCAGTCGCTCCAGTTCTTCAGGTACCACTACTTCCTGCGTCTTTGCCTACTATTGCTGTCTGTTCACCCTTAACCAGGAAGTTCACACACCCGCCCCTCGAGTCAAGTGGAGATGGATTTGTGACGGGTTGTTGATGCTTTCTCAACTGCTTGCCACCAGCCAGCTCACAGCAGCACACGCGTCCAACTTGTTCTCTTATTTATTTTTTATTTGCATGCCCTGTTTCCTGATTTTTGTTATTTATGGGTTTGCTTTCCAGGTAATCGTTGCCGTCGTCAAGAAAATGGTTAGTCTCAAAAGCAGATGGAGCGTGCTAGTCACACGACTGTTTAGATGCTGTGGTCTCTCCATCTGTCCCACCGAGTGTTTACCCCACCGAGACAGGGGCAGCTAGCGAGATATTAGGAACTGAATTCCAAATATATTTCCATATCCTGAATAAATAATTAAAGTGTTCTGTTTTGTTTATTACGGCTACAAGTCAAATTGTCCTGTAGACGAGATACCATTCATTAAGAATTTAAATTTGGAGAATACAATTGACGAAATGCTACAAATATGCAAGATTTGCTATTTCAAGCCAGCCCTGTCTAAACTTTAAACAATATCCTCAGCTCCTCCCCCTCCCTGTTCTCTCTGTCCAAGCATGTTTCTGATTTGGCTACGAGGTACAAAGCCACGTTCTTCATTCTATAACATCCATGGGTACATGGATGTGCTGTGATTGGCTGTGATTGGCCAGAAAAAGAGAGCTATCTGAAACATGCTAGAATTGGATTTCTCTGACTATAGAATAGCATTTCTCTAAATCTCGCATAACATTTATGGGGTCACTGTAACAGCACTCTCTGTGTAAAACACCGGTTATTGCAGTAGCCGCTATGTCGGTAACTATGGCAACCAATGTCATACTGCACTAATTGTGTTTGCATCTATATTTGTTCTCTTAGGTTTATTTTTGCGTTGCTCTACTTAGGGCTTGTCTATTATTTAGTGTGTCTAGTTGGACCAGAGATAGGGTGGATTGTGGGCATGGCAGTGGCTGTCTTGCCTCTCACGGGTGATGTCTGGGTTCTGTATTGCCGGGGCCAGTGGTGGCTGGGTTCTGATTGGCCCAGGCCAATGGTGGCTGAGTTCTGATTGGCTTGGGACCGTCCGTTGCTGTCATGGTTTCCTGGCTTGTCTTTGGGGTTGAGGATAAAGTGGGTTTGGTTTTAATGGATTCCGATGCAGCACTTTTCCTTTCCTCTTTTCCCTTTGTCATTATTTATCGACTTTGTATTCCCATTATATGTAGCTTGCATCAATTTGTTCATTAATTATTCATAATTGTCATATATATATATATATATATATATATATATATATATTGTAGCAGGCAATGCTGCCACAAGCCATTAATATTGCTGCTTGAAGGCTCTCCCTGAAGATGAGAGCTGTGTGCGAAAGTACTCCCTACTCTCTACATAGTGCCCTACATAGTGCGTTCGCCATTTTGTAGTGCTGTCCAAATGTATAGTGAGACTGGTTATACCCTATATAGGGCACCCAATGTATCCCACAATGCATCGGGAAAAGTAGTGTTCAACTGATGGTCACTACCCAAACACATAGATCTGCTATGGATTAATGATGAAAAGAGTAGACGGTTGGCTGGTTTAACCTGTCGATTACTAAGGACCCATCGGTGTGCAGCCTCACCAGCTCCAGACTCTAATCAGTCTGACTGGGGCCAGGTGAGGCTGCTTCAACCAGACTCTAATCAGTCTGACTGGGGCCAGGTGAGGCTGCTTCAACCAGACTAATCAGTCTGACTGGGGCCAGGTGAGGCTGCTTCAACCAGACTCTAATCAGTCTGACTGGGGCCAGGTGAGGCTGCTTCAACCAGACTCTAATCAGTCTGACTGGGGCCAGGTGAGGCTGCTTCAACCAGACTCTATTCAGTCTGACTGGGGCCAGGTGAGGCTGCTTTAACCAGACTCTATTCAGTCTGAATGGGGCCAGGTGAGGCTGCTTCAACCAGACTCTAATCAGTCTGAATGGGGCCAGGTGAGGCTGCTTCAACCAGGCTCTATTCAGTCTGAATGGGGCCAGGTGAGGCTGCTTCAACCAGACTCTAATCAGTCTGACTGAGGCCAGGTGAGGCTGCTTCAACCAGACTCTAATCAGTCTGACTGGGGCCAGGTGAGGCTGCTTCAACCAGACTCTAATCAGTCTGACTGGGGCCAGGTGAGGCTGCTTCAACCAGACTCTAATCAGTCTGACTGGAGCCAGGTGAGGCTGCTTCAACCAGACTCTAATCAGTCTGACTGAGGCCAGGTGAGGCTGCTTCAACCAGACTCTAATCAGTCTGACTGGGGCCAGGTGAGGCTGCTTCAACCAGACTCTAATCAGTCTGACTGAGGCCAGGTGAGGCTGCTTCAACCAGACTCTAATCAGTCTGACTGGGGCCAGGTGAGGCTGCTTCAACCAGACTCTAATCAGTCTGACTGAGGCCAGGTGAGGCTGCTTCAACCAGGCTCTAATCAGTCTGACTGAGGCCAGGTGAGGCTGCTTCAACCAGGCTCTAATCAGTCTGACTGAGGCCAGGTGAGGCTGCTTCAACCAGGCTCTAATCAGTGACTGAGGCCAGGTGAGGCTGCTTCAACCAGGCTCTAATCAGTCTGACTGAGGCCAGGTGAGGCTGCTTCAACCAGGCTCTAATCAGTCTGACTGGGGCCAGGTGAGGCTGCTTCAACCAGGCTCTAATCAGTCTGACTGGGGCCAGGTGAGGCTGCTTCAACCAGGCTCTAATCAGTCTGACTGGGGCCAGGTGAGGCTGCTTCAACCAGGCTCTAATCAGTCTGACTGGGGCCAGGTGAGGCTGCTTCAACCAGGCTCTAATCAGTCTGACTGGGGCCAGGTGAGGCTGCTTCAACCAGGCTCTAATCAGTCTGACTGGGGCCAGGTGAGGCTGCTTCAACCAGACACCAACCACACACACTGCTTTTTTTTTTCTATGTTTATATTTAACTATTATGTTTCAAATGTAAATCTTCATTATTGCATATATAGATTTATATTTTAATCTATATTTTAAGATTTATATTTCTTAATCCTACAATGAATGATTCATCTCTTTTTCATTACTACTACTGTCCTGTAATTTCTTAGCCTTGTGAGACCCTCCAGATATTCAAATGTATTCCCTCGTCTGCCATTGGCTGGCCGGAAATTAATTTCCACATACGGGCGCAGAACTCCAGCCAATCAGAGTGGCGCTCTTGTTCTCTTCATTCTTGCAGAATCTGGTTGGAAGTTAAGCAGAAAAAAGCCTTCCGTTCATATTCTGTTCATCTTGTTGACATTGTTGAAATAACTTTCCTGGCCATGGGTCTTTTTTAATTGTCAGACTGCCGTGCAGCTTGTTCGTCATGAACTGAAACTCCCTCCCAGAGCTCTGATTGGTCCTTGCATGTTTTACCATTCTGGAAGGGGCCAGACTGATTAGCAGAGAGAAACGGGATGTGAACTCCGAGATCAGGAGGGTCTCACCAGGCTAATGCTTTCTGCCCTGACACCCGAGTGTCCCGTCTGGGATTTAGTAAAGTGCCGTCTTTATCTCTTCTTATTATTTAGGAAACGTCTCTTCCTCCCCGACAGGCTCCCTGAACATGCGCCCCGGCGGTGGGGGAGGCTCCCCAGAGAGCCAGCAACACCTCCAGACCCCGTCGGTGATGGTGGTGGACAGCTACCCCGAGGTGGACAAGACGCTGCTGGTGGAGCGCATCGTGCGGCTGCAGAAGGCCCTGGCCCGCAAGCAGGAGAAGATGGAGTTCATGGAGGACCACATGAAACAGCTGGTGGAGGAGATCCGCAAGAAGACCAAGTGAGTGGCCAAGAGGAGGAGGAGGAGGTGGAGGAGGAGGAGGAGGAGGAGGAGGAGGGGGTGATGAGGGGGAGGGGGAGGGTGTGATGCTGATGAGGATGAGGAGGAGGAGGAGGAGAATGTGAGGATGAGGAGGTAATGAGGAGGAGGGGAGGAGGATGATTTGATGAAGAGGAGAATGTGAGGATGAGGAGGAGGGCTTGATGATGTGATAAGGAGGATGTGATGAAGTGATGATGAGGAATAGGATGTGATGAGAAGTGGTAATGGAGGCAATGGGGTTTGACCTTAAGGGAGAAGTAGGTGAAGGAAGTAGATGAAAGCAATGGTGATAAAGACTGTTAGAGGAAGGTATTTGTGAGGGAGGAGAGGGTAGAGACGGAGAGCATGACGGAGGTGTTTTCGATGGAGGAGGAGGTGAGGGAGGGTGCTCGGCTATTGCCTGTTCTCTAAACATACCAGCCTTGGCCATGAACTGCTGACTGCCAGTGAACGGTAGACCATCGGGGACCAGCAGTCGGAACCAACATGATGTATTACACCCACCCCAAGCAAGGACTGCAGTCTCATTCACAGATATGATAATACACGCTCCCGTCGGGGACATTAGCTCATTATTTGCCGCGGTAAGGGGGCGGAATGCAGTGGCAGGCTAATCTTGTTGTGGTCCCTCCGCCTGCTGCTCCTCCTCTCACGGGAGGGAGGTGTCACGGCTGTTCACACCTCTTTCAAGCTCCGGGGAGTCGCCTCGCTGACAATGTTCTCTTAATGACCTTGAGAAGCTGCTGAAGGTCGGCTCTCTCTCTCTCTCTCTCTCTCTCTCTCTCTCTCTCTCTCTCTCTCTCTCTCTCTCTCTCTCTCTCTCTCTCTCTCTCTCTCTCTCTCTCCTCTCTCTCTCTCTCTCTCTCTCTCTCCTCTCTCTCTCTCTCTCTCCTCTCTCTCTCTCTCTCTCTCTCTCTCTCTCTCTCTCTCTCTCTCTCTCTTTTTTTTTTTTTTTCCCCCCCCCCCCGGGGTTCGATCCCCAATGTACACGCGTCTGTGAGCAAGATGCTCTCCCAGCTCCTGAATGACCTCCTACAGGGGGTGTCTGTAGGACCGGGCTCTCTCTGTCCGGGACCGGCCACATCTCATCCGGTCCGATCGATACCGCTGTACAGGGATCAGCTGATTGGCAGTTTGATGGGAATTAAAGAGGCTTTTAATGCGCGTGTGTATCAATTGAGTCTGTGCTGCCAACACATCCACACACGCATGCTTTCTCAACTCTCACACACAGTTTTTTCCCTTGACCTTGATGTACACACTTTCATTATACATTCCTCTCTCTCACTTCTTATTCCCGACATAAAAACTTGTGTCAGCATTGGGTAAATCGAGGTCATGCAGTGGGGAGGTGGTTCCCGCGGTAACGCCACTCCCATCATAATGACCCCCGGAGAATCCACGGAAACCAGGCGGAGGGCATCCTAATTGCCTTGTGAGCGGGACTGCGAAGGACCAGGGAGATATATGAAAGAAAAACATTTTCACTGTGTCCCTTTTTTTTAAGGATTACAGAGGATACATAAATTAATTCAGTTATTGTTCGAGTTAAATGGAGCTGCAAAGGAAAGTGTCCTCGTAAGACGCATCTCGCATCTGTCCGTCTCCGTAGCAGACACTGTCGTCCTCTCTATTTTACTGTATCTGTGAGGTTTGACACGGGTCTCCTCCTTCCCCCCCCTTGCTCCTCATTTAGCTTCCTGCCATCACATTATTCCGTAACCTACATTCTGGCCTTCATAGATGGAGAGGACGCCTCCCCTCCCCCTCCCCGGCCGCTGCTTCTCCATATAGAAGCTGTGAATGGCGGCCTGTGGGTGTGGATCTGTCCTTTCTGTCCTCCCAGTGGAGGCGCGCTGGGAACGGCAGCTCGGGACCATTGGTGAAACGGAGCTGAGGTCAGCGCGGAGACATCCCAGGACAAAAGTTAGAACATTTCTGGCGTCCCGAGGAGCCCAGTGCGGTTCATCTGCAGGCAGTCGTTAAATGTTTGTGCTTAAACCATCATAAGCACGCGACATAAGCTAATTAAAACTTAACAAATGGGGAATTAAAAAAAAATATTTGCATCATTATTCCAAATGCGGAAATCTGCTAAAATATGTCGAATGGAACAGGTAAAATATGAATATCTTGCAATTTGAGGCTTCTCTGAGCTGCTTCTCCTTTTTTCCTTTTGGGAAAATAACGGCATGAGGCAGCTCTTTGCTGCTAGAGGCAGTAGAGCAGATGGGAATTGTCTGCTCATTACCCTGGAAAATGCTCATCCCAAACTCCTTAAACAAGTCTTTGATTAGAAGCCTTTGGATACTACAGCTGCAGCAAAACGATTAGTTCAATGTTTTGCAATGAATCGGCTGATCGTTTAGTCTATGAAATGTCATAAATAATGGAAGATGCCCGTAAAAACTAATCGGTGCGTGAAAAAGGGTGTTTAAATTTGGTTGCGTTGTCTTGAGAAGCTGTCAAGAAAACGTCAAGTGTTGACTGTTTAATCTGATGAATCCATTCTTTTGTAAATGTTGACAAGCTTGGTGCCTTAATCTCTGTAAACGGATAAATGGGAAAACCGTAGGCTGTAAGCATACATGCATGATGGCCATCCTCTGGCCATTGATCAGGGGGTTGTTGTCCCATCTGGCTAGCAGCGAACACTAACACGTTACATACAGTGATGGTGAGACCGTGATGGAGCACAGTGGCTACCTGCCAACTGACGCTGTGTTCACTTGGTCGGTGAACGTGTTTCCTTTACTTGTAGTTACTACGTGGCGGCAGTATAGCTCAGGATGTAGAGCGGTCGCCTCCCCCCCCAAGAGGCTAAAGCAACTTGGTGGTTTAGTGTACAGTTGTATGGTTCTCTAGCCGATGGGTTTTGAGAGATTGGGTACGTAGTGACCGTATAGGTCGGATTGTACTTGTTTCAGTGACGTCTGGTGATCTTTTGCGACGTGAAGATGATGTGTCGTACGAATGAAACATACACGTGATCCTCCTCAACGAGTATCAAAAATGACCCGGAAAGTAACCGGTAATGCCAAGCCGGCCAAACCCCTCGCCCATTCCGTTTTTGTTACACTTTTGTAATTTTGCACGTGGGCTACACACTGGTAATGTATGGACTGACGGCGCACCTGCATAGTCTATTCTGTGGCGTATAATTCAACTGTAATGTGAAATCCCCCCCCCCTCTTCCTGGCTCACCCACCGGGTCTATATCAACCATCCATCCCTCTGACACATAAGGGCAGAGCAGATGGGGACTATGTCCGCACGCCACCGCCCGCACCACCCTCCCTGTCTAAAAATATCGACAGCCTTCTTCCTCCCCTTTCACCGTTGTTGGAATGCAGTCGATGGTGTGGTCGACGATGGGATGAGATGGCGGAAGAGAGACACGTGTCGTCTCGTGACGAGATCACACAGCCTCTGTATGAAGCGATAAGCTGAGCGAGACGCTTCAAGGTTATCACCGCCGTTTCCCATGTCAGCCCAGCTCCGGGTCCCCTGTTGATGGGATTTCGCCGTTGATTGGCTATCGGAGTTGTTTTAAGGGTGCTCTGTGCTTCCTAAAGGGTATAGGATGAGGTGGTCGGTTTGATTCCCACATGTTCCCAGTCTGCCTGTAGGCGTCCGTCAACAGGATGCTCTGCGCCCTACCTGCTCATTCATGCATTTTTAATTGACTAACACCCTGTTCAATTTAGTTGTTCTCATGCAATGGCAATGAAGGCATTCTTCTACTACTTCTACTTCACACTGCAAGCAAATGTGGCCCAAATCTTTATATATAAAATCAGGGTGCGGCCCGATAGCTCATTCTGTTAGGACTTGGCTTGGGAACCGGAAGGTCATCGTTTCAAGTCTGCCACCTGGGCACTGCCAAGGTGCCCTTGAGCAAGGCACCATACCCCTACACAGATACTAGGATGGGTTAAATGCAGAGAAACACATTTCACTGTGTGTGAAATAATGTATGTGACTAATTAAGAGGAGTCAATCCTCCAGATTTTGATTTAGGTAGGGATGAGTGGAGGGTCAGTGATTTGACTGTTTCAGTCAAGCCATTTACGTCACTCCATTCGAGCACTCCTGGGGCTCCACATCCACACACACCTCTGCTGAAGTAGCAGCCATTGAAACACAAAAAGCATACAAAATGTGGCACTCTTTCTCCTCGTCCTGGTTATCATCTGTTGTGTGATGGCGGTAGCTCCGCATCGACATCATCAAGGGCAGACTACTCCATAGCAACGGAAAGAAGAGAAAAGTGCATTAAAAACATGTCTCCACTACACTACACTTCACACTGTTTTTAAAAAGTAGCATCCTAACATTAGCTATTGTTACCAAGGCTATGCTAGCGGCTAACACAAGCCTAGCAATCATAGCTACTCATTTCTGATAATACGAACATAACATTGATGGGAGAAATCAGTAGCTCGCTAAACAGCATAGCATAGCTGTTGGCAACACGGGGAAAGATTTTAAAAGTAAAACTTACCAGGATCAGTGTAACTCTGCAGCAGCGTTTAAGCGTTTGTTATTGATCCGCTGAAGCCATCTTGTGCTGTAGTTTTTCAAATAGCGGTTTTGTTGTTGAAGCTTCTGTTGAGGACCACAATGCAAGGAGGCAGTTTGTTTCCTCGACGGAACACTGCTGCTTCGCCTTCAGTGAATCTCGAGGGTTTTTAAATGCCGGTCAAAAGGTTTTAGTTGGTCACGATAAGCCCCGCCCCCAGCCCCTGATGTAGGCGGTTCTTGCTGCTAGCCCAGCTAAGAGTTGGTGCCACTCTGGAACCAGTTTTCCTGGCCGAGAGCCGGTTCTTTGGCTGTCGTAATGCGAAGAACTGGTTCTAGATTAGGCACCGGCTCCGAACCGGCCCTCAAAATGCCTTGGTGAAAACGAGGCAATAGAGGAAGCACTGCCCTCCTTTGTGGTGCTCACTGGTCCTAATGGTTTCCTGCCCAAGGAAGTGACCTTTCTTGACCTCAGGGCTGCATGCATGTTGATCGAAACTCTGGAGTGTACAGTCCAGCCTCTGGTACTCCCAAGACACCACCACCACTACTACTACCACCACCAGTCCTCGCATGCTTCTCATTCCACCGCTGTGCTTTTCACCTTGTTCATTTTATTTTGTACTTGTTTAACCAAACACCGTTTCAACGGAGCTGGGGTCTCACTGGGGACCCCGACAACAAAGTGTGGTGTGAGGTAAGTGTCGCTCTGTCTTCTGTCTTGTGTGTGTGCAGCTGGTTCAAAGTTTAAGTGGCTTCAGTGTACTTCCTGCAACTGGCAAATTCAACGGCTTTAAAAGCAAAGGTCCGCAGTTGACCTAGTAGCTGAAAGACTTGTGGATCTATCCGCTAACCGGAGATCCCGCCACATGAGGGCGCTAGCGGGATCGTGGGGAAAAACAACAAACAAGGTGCTTAAAAAAAACCCCATATATGCGGTTTCAATGTGACCCACAGCTTATTGGATACAGGACAAATATTTGTTGCCACTGAGACTCACTTAAAGAACTTTTTCAGTACACCGTCACAGGAAGCTAGTTGACCACTCGTAAGTAGCCAGTCGCACGTAGCCCCCAGCACACGAGAGAATTGTCCACTTGTGTAACAACGTCCCTCAGTTAAAGACTGCTGCGACCAAGTCACCCTCTTAGGGGTGCCCAACTTTTTGGCATGCGAAAAACGCCGTTTCAGTTTGTTCGTGAAGTATACTGAGGTCTTTATTGTGGTAGCGACTTCCTTCTTAGCGGTGACATTGCTTGCTGTCATGTTCTGCTTTGCTTCTGTAGATTCAGTCTGCCTGTGCTTTTATTTTACAGTACAGTCAAGTAGCTGTAGCTGTAGCTGTGTTGCACTCAGGGGGTCGGCCTTTATTTTGAAGACAGGATGTTGAAGCATGTTGCCCCAAGAGTCTTTCCTCCCCTTTTTCATGATGATTGGAGGTGTTATGCCGGTCCGTCCGATGTGGTACACCCTTTACCACTAATATGTTGTAAAGTTGCTTTGCACGGATGCACAGTGGATTACCAAAAGATTTAACATGAATGCATTGTGGGTGGTTGGCTCCTTCCTTCCTTCACTTCAAACCGCTGCTGCAACACCTCTGCAACAGTCCTCCACATGTTAGAAGTAAGTGTTAATGGTGGGTGGTGAGGAGGGGGAGACTACTATGAACGGAGCACAGCTTCTGCTAGGCCACGCATGAGCGGCCAGGTACAGACTGACTTTTACTGCCTTTTTATATGGAAAAAACCTTGGCTCCTCCCATATCTATCAATCTTTTAATTGAAAAAGGAAGCTTACAAGGCGTTGCTGAAGGGGAGTGTGGGTGGGAATATTTAACATATACTGTATATATAGATATAGATATATAGACATATCCACCCCCACTCTCTCACACACATTCTATTTATATATATTTATATAATATAATAGTGGGGGTGAGGATATGGGGAATAGTGTATGCCCTTGGTTGTCACAAAAACACAAACCACGATGTTCCCCCTCTGATGTTACGCAAAACTGCCCATTGTAGGCATGGCCACCATAACGTGTAAAGAACACCTATTCAACCCACCACAAGCCGCTTTATTTATAGTGGCCTCTATTATATTCCGATATTACTGTTGTTGTTGTCCCGTTCGCACATTCTAGCCAAGGGATCCAAGGGAAAAAAATGGATCACGGTCTGTAAATGAGTGTCACGGCAGTGGGAGCTGGCTTGTGTTTGTCCGTGCTCTCTGATGCACACACACACACACACACACACACACACACACACACACACACACACACACACACACACACACACACACACACACACACACACACACACACACACACACACACACACACACACAGCTGCTCCCATCCCTGGGCTGGTGAGATGCTGAGCCCTGACCCATGTGCTGCTCATCTGATTTGAATACGCTCACATGTACAGACACACACACACACACACACACACACACACACACACACACACACCACGTGGCTTGACTCCTCTTTTGTTGATGTGGAGCGCATTTAACGCACTTAGCACACGTACATTACTTAAGTGTGTTCAGTTATTTATCAAGGGAAGGTTGATTATATATATGTATATACAAATTTAAATGTGTGTTAAAAATAAATAAATAAATAGATTCATTAACTGTCTCTGTCTGTGCCCCCCCCCCCTCCAGAATTCTCCAGAGCTACGCCTTAAGGGAGGAGTCGGGGGCTCTGTCCTCGGAGGCGTCAGACAACAACAAGGTGGCCCTGGGCCGCCGGGGGGGCATCATGGCCTCCCTGCACGCCTCCCACCCCGCCGACGCCGGCCTCACCCTGGAGCTCTCGCTGGAGATCAACAGGAAGCTGCAGGCCGTGCTGGAGGACACGCTGCTCAAGAACATCACACTGAAGGTGAGACAACACACACACACACACACGTGTAGAGTCAACCAACACACACACACAGGTAGAGACAACCAACACACACACACACACACGGGTAGAGTCAACCAACACACACACACAGGTAGAGACAACCAACACACACACACACACACGGGTAGAGACAACCAACACACACACACAGGTAGAGACAACCAACACACACACACACACGGGTAGAGACAACCAACACACACACACAGGTAGAGACAACCAACACACACACACGGTAGACAACCACACCACAGGTAGAGACAACCAAACACACACACGGGTAGAGACAACCAACACACACACACAGGTAGAGACAACCAACACACACACACACACACACACGCACACGGGTAGAGACAACCAACACACACACACAGGTAGAGACAACCAACAACACACACAGGTAGAGACAACCAACACACACACACACAGGTAGAGACAACCAACACACACACACACACAGGTAGAGACAACCAACACACACACACAGGTAGAGACAACCAAACACACACACGGGTAGAGACAACCACACACACACACACACACACAGGTAGAGACAACCAACACACACACACACACAGGTAGAGACAACACACACACACACACACACACAGAGGTAGAGACAACACACACACACACACAGAGGTAGAGACAACCAACACACACAGAGGTAGAGACAACCAATACACACACACACACACAGAGGTAGAGACAACCAATACACACACACACAGAGGTAGAGACAACCAATACACACACACACACACAGAGTAGACACATCACACACACAGAGGTAGAGACAACCAAACACACACACACACACACAGAGGTAGAGACAACCAATACACACACACACAGAGGTAGAGACAACCAACACACACACACACACACAGAGGTAGAGACAACCAACACACACACACACAGAGGTAGAGACAACCAACACACACACACACACACAGAGGTAGAGACAACCAACACACAGAGGTAGAGACCACACACACACACACACACACAGAGAGACACACACACACACACACAACACACACACACACACACACACACACACACACACACACACACACACACACACACACACACACACACACACACACACACACACACACACACACACACACACACACACACACACACACACACACACACACACACACACACACACACATGAACGACACACACGCACGGGCATGCACGCTTGGGTAGAAAACCCGCACATGCACACACAGTTAGACGAAACAACACACACTCAGGAAGAGACAAAATACACAATTATACACGCACACACACACACTCTCCTCTGGCGACATGTGAACAGATAAGCGTGTGTGTGTGTGTGTGTGAAGCGTCCCCGTCACGGTGGCCGGTGAGCACTGACGAAGAGCCTTGCTGTGTCAGACCCTCTGGGCTCGGGTGTCTGCTGCTGCTTCTCTTCCTATCACGGCTATCCAGCAACCGCTAACCCTCCTCCTGACTCAGCCGGCAAGGCGGAGGGGAAACAGCGGGGGGGGGGGGGGTCTGTTCTGGAAGGCTGAGCCACACTCTCTCTCTCTGTGATTACCACTCTTGGGTGTGCACCGTTTGGTTTTTCACTGATCGGTATGAGGGGAAAGTCACGCTCCTTCCGCTCGCATCAAGGCCTATTGTTGGCGGCTCTAGCCTGCGAATCAATCTGGTTACGCCAATCACAGTCTAGTGGTACATGTATCAAGATGATTCATAGACCCTTTATTATATTATTACCCTTTTTATATTCAAACTTATTGTCCGTGTACAGCACAAGTACAGTACATCGAAAGGATTTTCTCTGCATTTAACACATCCTAGTATTAGGTGCAGTGGACAGCTGTTTATACAGCGCCCGGGGAGCAGTGTAGGGGGTGCCTTGCTCAAGGGCACTTAGGCAGTAACCTGGTGTTTCTGGGACTTGAACCGACGACCTTGACTGACTTAATCTCAATAAATCTAGTGGTCAGTTACATTCATAGAGCCTATATGACCTCATTTTGATACATCTAATGGTCGAATATTCATAGACCCTTAATGACCTTGTTTTGATACATGTAATGACATCCATAGAGCCTTTATGACCTCATCTTAATACATCTAGTGGTCACTTACATTCATTAACCCTTTATGACCTCATCTTGATACATCTAGTGCTACATTACATTCATGGACCCTTTATGACCTCATCTTGATACATCTAGTGCTACATTACATTCATAGACCCTTTATGACCTCATCTTGATACATCTAGTGCTACATTACATTCATAGACCCTTTATGACCTCATCTTGATACATCTAGTGCTACATTACATTCATAGACCCTTTATGACCTCATCTTGATACATCTAGCGGCCACTTACGTTCATAGACCCTTTATGACCTCATCTTGATACATCTAGTGGTCATTTACATTAATAGAGCCTTTATGACCTTATATTGATACATGTAGCGGTACATTAGATTCATAGACCCTTTATGACCTCTAGGGCTGGGCGATATGGACCAAAAATCATATCCTGGTATTTTTAGGCTGCATCGCGATATAAGACATATATCGCTATTTTTTTTTATACGAATTCGGCAAATTTTTCAGTTTGAACTCAATGCCACATGTATGATGTCACAAGCACTTTTATTTTAAGACAACTCATATTCACAAGAATAACAGGCATTCCCTTTTAGAAAATGTACAGCTGCACACTACATATTAACACGTAAATGAAAAGGTACATTGAAATAATCAAAATCCATCAAATAAATCACTTATATTAAATACACAGCTCTGCTCCTACAGAGCTGTGCAAATGACAAAATGGCCTTCGTTATATCGCACCACTTGGAACTTTTCTTTTCATAAGGCACCACACTGCTAAATGAAGCTTGTAAGAGGCTTGTTTCAGAGTGTAGGGCAGTGAGGGCTTGGAGGCTGCAGCAGCTTTTACAGACAGCGTCGCTTAATATCTCCAAATGATAGAACCGTTGGTTTTTTTTTCTTTGAAACTAGCCCTTCCACATTACCGACCGGCCCTATGTCCGTCTCCATGTTGCTGGGAAGTTGTGTGAGAAGCCGGCGGGGCGGGGCTAGGGGCGGGGCTAGGGGCGGGGCTAGGGGCGGGGCTAGGGGCGGGGCTGAGCGATGAGCTGAGAGAGAACTGCCTACGCTATATGGACTCGGAGATGAGGGGACAAAACCGCTTTAATGCAACAACAACAACAAAACAACGGTCATAACATAATTTCAGACATATGGGTATGACGGTATGGTCCCATTTACATATCGCCTTATGAAATATACCGGTATGACTCATAATACCCATATCCCGCCCAGCCCTAGTGACCTCATCTTGATACCTGTAGTGGTTCATTACATTGTAGACCCTCTATTTTCACTGCATTTGTTTTCTGATTTTCTAAACAAAATGTCACCCTTAAAAGTGGGTCGCACTCACAAAAACAAACAATTGCCGTTCTACATCTACAGTCAGAAGAAGAAAGTCGTACCTCCATGTAAATATGGACTCAAAACATGTGACTCAAGATGGTGAATACAGAGAGACGGGTCATTAAGAAGCAGGAAGTGGTTAGACCGTACAGAGACAGGTCATCAAGGAGCAGGTAGGGGTGACGGTGACTCCAGAGACGGGTCATTAAGAGGCAGGTCGGGGTTAGACAGTGGAGACGGAGACAGGTTAATGGCCTGTCTCTGTATTTACTGTCTAACCCCGACCCCTACTCAAAGTCCAACACTACCGTAATCATTTAATAACGCATTGAAATAGTAAATAACTGATTAGTGCGCCATGTCTCACAAAGTGTCTAAACAAGAGCTTCCCTTTTATAGCTTCCAACCTCTGCTTTAGTTTTCCTTAGTTTTTACCCGAGGTCTCCTGGGGGTGACTAGCGACATCATTAGCCTAGCCTAGCATCTGTGCTGGCGACGTTATGATGAAATATCACAGCGTTGGGGGGCAATGATCCTTCTCATCTATCCAGTCTTAAGTGTGAGGTGGCCTCTATTGAACTGCGCTTTTTAATTAGTGTTCCGCCTCATTCACAGGAGAACCTCCAGACGTTGGGGGCGGAGATCGAGCGGCTGATTAAACGCCAGAGAGACACGGAAGCCGCCGTCGCTGCCGCCGTCCTGGGGTAGTGACATCATCGTCGTCATCATCATCGTCACAGGAAGAAGCAAGCGAAGGACCACAGTAACTTCGACATTTTTTAGCAGGCTAGCGTTGAACTCTAAAACTCCGGAGTCCGCGAGGCATGGCCGTGAGCAACGCTGAATGTTGGCGTTGGTAGCACCTGCTTGTCCAATGGAATGTTTTGATTTACATGAACTGTGACCCCTCCCCCATCATGGTCATCCATCTATACCCCCCCCCCCCCACTTCTAACCAATCATATTGATTCCCGCTGATTCCCAGTGTATTTAACCTCTTCCAACGCACGGCTAGCAAGGGCTAACTCCTCTGGCTGTTCATGATGTCTTGAAGTGCATATGTGGCCATAATGGAGAGAAAAACCAACCGACGCTTCCAGTCCATCCTGGAAATGGTCCACAACGACATCTTCCCAGAACACAATAGGAACAATGTACATTTTATGGTGTCTTCATCTAAGTGTAAATTCCTTCAGAAACGTGGTCCATCGAGTGACTCCACCATGAAGATCATTTGGCCATATTATTATTGTTATCATTGTAATTATTATTGTGATTATTATTATTATTATTATTTATTCCTCTTCTGCTGCCAAACCACGCAACCGCAAGTATTTAAGTAGCTCCACATCTCTTCTTCTGAATGGACTGAATCTAAAATACTTTAAAGCCGAAACAGATGGAAAAATGCATACGTATGCAACTTCAACTCCCAGGTGCCCCGTGGGGGGACCCCCCCCCAGGATGCAGAAGGCCGTAGGTTTGATGGTAGATGGATTGAAGTGACATCACTGTGTGTGTGCTCCCGAGCAGCCCATAGCTCTGTGCTGATCGGTGTCTCTTACTTTGAAAAAAAATGCCTTTCTATGGCAGAAATGACTATTATTCCCAAAGTTTGAATGTAGTTCTGATCCATGTCGAATGGATGTTCGAATGTTATTTAATTTATTTAGCTACTTTTATTTGAAGTTGGGTTGGAATATACAGTATATATATTTTTTTAGCTGCGTATTTCATGGTAACAACTGATCAGAACCAGCCTTTATGGGACACCTGTATATTTCCCCCTCATCTTTGGGCATTATTCTCATGAGTTATGTACATCATTCTGATTCATTATTAATCCACAATTCCACATACAACAGAATTGTTCCACTCCATGTTCATCAAGCCGTCCTTAGGGACAATATTAGCGTCACGTTAGCAACGACATTAGCGTCCTCCTGTTTGGCAGCATCTGCTTCCTTTATTGAACATTAAAAGTCCTTTATTAGCTTTAGTTGAAATCCATGGACATTGCGAGGCTGCTCATTTAGTCGATTCTCCTTTGTTCCCGACTTCCTGTGCCAAGAGTTTGAAGCTAAAAAAGACGCTAAAAACACACGCACTCCATGACCGGCGTGTTGTTTTAGTTCCTTGGTCCCCAAGCTGCAGCCTTAGGGAGTTAAGCGACGGAGGATGGAAGGAAAAGGGAGCCAATGGGAACGCGTCACCGGGGGAAAAAGTGCAATGCTTTCGCTTTAATCGCTCTTTCTTTACCTTGCTGCTTGTCTCATTTTGTTAGCGAATGAATCTCTAATCTGTAATTATTTCTGTCTGTGTGGAAGTGTGTGTGAGCATGCGTGGCAGTGTGTGTGTGTGTATATACACAGCGCCTGGGGGGGGGTACTGTTAGCATCTGGTATCTGTGTACAGCGATACCGTGAACACTAGTCGGGATGGGTCCGTTAGCATGCGTTAGAGTGACACACACCGGTGTGTCAGGTGTGTGTTTATTATGCAGTTCACATGAGGAAGCTCCACCGCCCCCTGCTGGTTGGGCAACTCATGACGGGTTCTTGATTGAGGTTTTCCCTCCATGGCTCTGGTGGGAAGGTCCCCTTTCTGCTGGGTTGGGGGATGTCTTGATGAAGAGGAATCCCACCGTTCTCAAATGGGCTTTGGGTTCAACACACGCCCACGTGTGTCACCTCTCATTTATAAAATAAAAAACAAGAAATTTGGGAATTTGTCGAAACCCGTCCGATTGTATAATTATTCTAATGTGAGGGACACGAACCAACCAACTTATGCAACGTATGCACGGGACCTCTGTAGCTCTGGGTTCTCCTGCGCGGTCAAACTTATGTTGGGATATGAAACTCCTGACGATTCCTCCGCCTTGAAAACCAAGCCATGCTGCATTGTTGTTGTGAAGGAATACAGGCGGGCGGGCGAGAAAAAAACGGTTAAATGTAATGTCTTTAATGACATTAAAGAGCCACCAACCCGCCGTTGTTCGGAAGGCGCTCCCTCTGTGTTGAGACTTGGCCCGATATTATGTCTTATCACCATTATATGCCAATTGAATCTGAAATAGCTGGTGTAGTAGCTAGCGTTTGACCAGAGGAGGCGCCATTCTCTCTGGAACTTTTAGTTCAAGTTAGTTTCAGTGTTTAGTTGCTCTTTAGCGTTCTGTCAAAGTATGTCTACTCTTTTGCTGTCATGATCTATCGTATGTCTGTTTTGTGAGATGTCCAAACTGTGATTAACAATATACTTTTGTGTGTATATAATCTGTACAATTATCCATTGTTTTTAGAAATACTGATTCTGGATTAAATTTGTATATGTGGTGTTTCCAGGGAATTAAAACTGAAAAAAAGTCTTAAATTGTCTTCCAAGTTTGATTTCAGAACACACACACACACACTTTGTACATTTTATGTGCATATCCACTCCCATTGTCCGTTCATAACACAAATGTTGTTGTAATGATTCTAACTAACGGGAGTTTATGAGGGGGATAAGTTTAGCCGTCTGTGGTCTCTGCGTTTATGCATTTATGGCTGAAAGATCCATGTAGACGATTTGATCAGGAGAAAGAAGTTTGATTCCGTTCCCGGAGAAGGTCTCTTTAAAATATGACCCCATCCTAATCGGGAAGGTTCAGTTACAGCCGTCTTCACAACATTAGACGCCGCTCTGTTCCATCACATCAGTGCACTTGTGATGTGATGCTAGCTGTCAGGACTACTGGTCCCAGCCTGTGTGAGACAAGGGGGACCGAGAGGAGTGTTTTAACTTGCTGATTGATGCTGCTAATAGCACAAAGCTCAGAGGCCCATTAATAGTCAAGGTTGTACAATGCATTTCTCTTCTTTGAACTCTCATATCCTGTCACGGACCAAATGGGATATCCATTAACAATTGGATTGAAGTGTTGTCCAGTTGTATCAACCATTACAGTTATCTTAGAATCTCCATCCATTTTGTAATCTAGGAGACGGGCTTGGGCTGCTACATGAATGTGAGAAGTTAACATTTCTATGTCGAGTCTTGACCAGTGGCGGCTGGCCCATAGGGGGCGATGGGGCGCCGCCCCCCCTAAACCACACGCACAAACAAAATATAAAAAAATTAAAAAATATATATATATAAATTGTCAATGTGTTTAAAATATGGAATGCACCCAGAAATATGTGTAAAATATGATTTTAAAATAATTTGCACAACATAATATGCTTTTCCTAGTACACATATGCCTAGTACACTGTATGACGATGCTGGGGGGGCTGTAGAGAAATAGCCCCACGGAGGCGGGTCTCTGTAGCAGTTTAGCCAATTGCTGATTCAAGATATAAACGAGTGACATAAAATGTAGCCAATCAGCGTCCTCAAAACGTCTTCCGGAGGGGCGCTTTTCAAACAGCCCTCCCGGAAGACTTTGGAGCATCGAGCATCGTCATTTGTGTGCGTCAGTGTACTACTAGGAAAAGCATATTATGCTCTGTCTCTGCGGGCGCCATTTTAACTACAACAAGTTCAACAATGGGGAGTGTGAGCACTACCCCAAGACTCAACCCGGTCCCTAACTCGGTGAGCACTACCCCAAGACTCAACCCGGTCCCTAACTCGGTGAGCACTACCCCAAGACTCAACCCGGTCCCTAACTCGGTGAGCACTACCCCAAGACTCAACCCGGTCCCTAACTCTGTGAAATCTCTCATTCAAGAGCCGTTTGAGAGAAGAAGTTTGGCGGACAAACTTAAGGTGAAAGATCTGGGCCCAGATCAACCTGATATTGGGTTTTCATTTTCTGACTGACATTTGAGTTAAGTTTCTCAGTTAGAGAGATACAATTTTCTATGTTTTACTGCATTTTACTGCAGCAACCCTGCACACTTACTCCTCAGAATGGACTGTTTAACAAGTCACTCAATTCCAGTTTTATCTATGGGACCGTGTCATTTCAGTTTTTGAGCAGCCCCAAGCAAAAGCAATGGTGTGTTGGAGGGTGTTGTTTTTACATGTCCCAAGGAAGGTCTTTATATGTTGACATCCATTGACACACTTATTGGAATTTAAAAACCAACACTGAACAGTTAATGAGTGTGTGGGTTGGAGTTGGAATACAGTTCTTGATATTGTAATAAAAGTCCTGATTGAAATGTCTTTTCAGCAATTTTTTACATGTGTTAATATTTAGGTTAAGCTAATTCTCATTTAGATTTATAGTATAGCTTTGGTTTGCTTGGTATTGGTTTGCTTGTCCTGGTAAGCTAACTTAATAATAGACGTTGAACAAACAAAGTTTTACATGTTGAGCCAACTTGATAGACATTTGTAAAAACTTGATAAAATAAGTTTAACCAACATCTTTTGAAGTTATCTTAACTAATATTTTCTAGTCCAAATAACTTGACACATGAAGTTGTGTCAACAGACTACAAGTTGTATCAACTAATTAAATAAAGTGTAATCAACTTGACACTAAATGTTGAATCAACTTGACTAAACTTAACTCAGTCAAAGCAACAAGATGACTTGACTTAGTCAAGTTGAGTCAACAAATCATTTTTAACAGTGTAGCTGTTCAACTTGATGAAGGCTACAGGATAGGATCTGTCAACACAATGAGGAGGTGGACAAAAACACATCCTGTCTAAAATAATAGACTGTGTGAAGTTCTGTGGTGCTTTTGAGCTGGCCTTGCGTGGCCATGATGAAAGTGATGGACAGAAGGGCGAGATTTCAATACAAAACGTAATTGTATATAATGTAATTAACAATATGTAATTGTAAATAAAAAAAATGGTCTTGACTAAGAACATCCGTCTCAGATTGTGATGTAGATGAACCGACCGAAAAGGGGAAGGCGGTGGTGGTGTGGCCGGTACCCATCTGAACCTCTGCTCCAAAACTGTTTGAATGTCTGATTTTCTTCCTATACAGCTGCAGAATTGTTTATTATGGGTGCTTTTAAGCTCGATTGGGGGAAAAACCAACATCCGACAGTTTGAAGGATGTGATAAATGATACGATCTGAACTTGACTCAATTAAATACTAAACTACAAACGGCCTAATGCAAAAAAATATTCTTCTCTGGTTGATATTATTCTTGCCAATATGACTCAGAGGCTCCGTGTTGGAGACTACGGATAAAAGTGTGGTTACTGTGTGGTTCTCATAAATGATCTGTAGTAGTGGTACTGAGGCAAGGGCAAAAGCTAGACAAACTGGGGCTGTTTCGGATTGGATTTTGTTCAGGCAGCTGAAAAACAACTGATTAGAAACGCTTAATCTGCATATTTTCTAAATATACATTCATAACCCAGCTTAAAAATCAGTGAAGAATAACTTTGCCTCACCACTTTACCAGTTACTGTCTGATTCTGGTCCCATAAGTGACGAGGTGGACACTTGTAGCACTTTAATGATCAATTAATTAGTGCAGGCTATCCGTTTTCTCAAATTAATCGGATGGATTTCGCCGAATGGGTGGGACAGCATTAACTAATTAATTACAAATTGAATCAGGACCAGCATGAATCCTTTCAGCTCATGAATCTTTCAGCTTATTTTCTGAAATGTAAGTGGGTGACACTCAATTGAAGATTGGTCCAAGAAAAGTCTCCTGGTACTAATCTTCTGGACCCTGGTGTGTTGTGGTTAGCCCTCAACAGCCCTCAATCCTTCACTTAGCTTTGGGAATCGTACTAACAATCTGGAACACTCTAATATTATCCTCTATTCAAGCCGCTCTTCTGGGGGTCAGTACAGGTGTGTACCACAGGGCTTGGTTTTAGGACCTTTACTTTTTACTTTGTATATTAAAAACCCTCCCTCAATGGCTGCAAGGTGCATTTCTATGCTGATGAGAGTGCTTTATACAACTGCTTATTGTAACTCACTCACGTCTAGAGCTTAAAGTTGTAGCTCAAATGTAGGAAAAAATGAAATATATACAATTCTCCAGATCCCCTTCGTTGAAGGAAATACATTTTAAAAGGTGCACTTTGTGTGGAGCTGGAATGGCTTTTCATGATGGAATATATGTTTTTATTCTATGTTATATGGTTCTGTTGATCTGGTTGGTTGGCGTTAGCCAGTGATAGACGAAAAGGTTCGTCCAATCACCTGCCAAGTATTTTTTTGAAAGGGCCTGCCCCTTTTTCCAAGCAGTTTCAAAGGATAACTTCCCAGACACTTCCTTACACACTGTTTCAAAATTGAGACCTCAGGAGGTCTTTCCCCTGTCTTTGACCTTTCTTGGGCCAGATGGGTGACCGTAACACACTCTCTCTCTCTTATCCCCCCCTGGCTCTCTTAATCTCTCTCCTGCTTCTCTTGTCTTATCTGATTTCAATTTTAATTGCGATCTAATTGTAATCGGTAATTCTTCACTATTGGAGTAACTGCAAAAATCATCCAAAGTGCTGCATGACCAAGTGTGTAGAGGAGGGAGGGAGTGTGTAGAGGAGGGAGGGAGTGTGTGTAGAGGAGGGAGGGAGTGTGTGTAGAGGAGGGAGGGAGTGTGTGTAAGGGAGGGAGGGAGTGTGTGTAGAGGAGGGAGGGAGTGCAGATCTTATAGTGTCTGAGGATGGAATCTTAAAAAAAACAACAAGATTTTATATTTGAGTAGCGGTTTGCAACACAACAAAGTGTTTTCTAAATTCATCACAAGAGCTACAGAACACAAAGTAATAGCAGCGATTTGTCTAACATTTA
This sequence comes from Muraenolepis orangiensis, assembly GCA_027704905.1. Classification (NCBI taxonomy): domain Eukaryota; kingdom Metazoa; phylum Chordata; class Actinopteri; order Gadiformes; family Muraenolepididae; genus Muraenolepis; species Muraenolepis orangiensis. The sequence goes on along the minus strand of CM051014.1, from coordinate 27,855,837 downwards.
CAGCTTGTTAATGTATCATCATTTGTTCATTTTACTCGCAACGTACAGAATTGTGCATTTGCTAATGAGGTCCATAAATATACAATAGACAGGCTGTCCTCATCCCGTACGCCTCATATTTTGCTTCTTGGGCGAGCGAGTGATTTCTCCCTCGAAATGATGCCAGTGATGAGCTTACGTTGATAACAGAGAGGTGGAATGAGGACACAAACAGGAGCAGCTCATTCAGTTAACGACGGGTCTGCAGGCATGCCGGGGAACATCATGAGATACACCTGAGTTAATTCTGCTATCACGCCACTGTGATCAAGGCCGCCGCATGCACAGTTATGCCACCTCTCAATTTGCAACGTACCATAATAACCAGGGACAGCACAACATTGCAAAATATGCCACAACAACGCAAATTGCTACAATATTAAAGTATGCATGACACAATTTACAGGCATTTTGCCGATCCATATACAACATGTTGACAGCAGGTATGGTGAGCTATTCTCCAAATAATCTAATGTCGGCTCCTCAAACTAAATACCGGTGCAAATATATGGTGGAAAATAAGAAAACAACTCAAAATCAGAAACCACAATGACATTGTGGTGCTGAAGACAGATCTATTGGTTAACGGCTTTGGTTAGTTCTAGTCCTGCTTTTAACATTCCCCTCCTCACAAACATTGGCAAGTGTCTCGGTGGAGCAGTAGTGAGAGCTGCAGGTTAGCAGTTCTGGAGATCTGTGTTCGATTCCGGCTGAGGTTGGTATTGTGAATGATGGTAAGTAAGGTAAGTTTGACAATGTTTAAACTATGACAATTTGTTAGGTTTGAGTTGTGGGTAATCATGACAATTTGTGATGATTGTTTGAGTGTGTTTTGGTTTTTCTTTTTTAAATATAACTAGTCTAGAATTTGTTAGTCCACAACACAGAGACTTAAAGGGGGGGTCTACAGAGCAGAACGTGTTGCAGGTCTCCACTGTGAAAATACTGATCCCCTTAGAGTTTAGAATTGACATTACAATTCACGTGACATTGTTCATTTTGCCAAACCTTGAGGTTCCATTATATTCCCAAAGAGAGAACATTCAGCAGAATTAAACCCGGGTCTCCACCACTGGGTCTCAACGCAGATCACTCCATTGTACCATAGAGACACCTGCTATCACCTGCTCTGAGTTTAGAATTCACCTTATAATTGACATAATGGTAATGGATGCTTTTATATAGCGCTTTTATCCAAAGCGCTTTACAAGTTATGCCTCACATTCACCCATTCATACACACATTCACCCATTCATACACACATTCACACATTCACCCATTCATACACACATTCAACCAGCGACGGCGGAGTCAGCATCAAGGAGTCAGCCAGCAGGTCAGGAGCGGTTAGGGTTAGGGGGTCAGGAGCGGTTAGGGTTAGGGGGTCAGGAGCGGTTAGGGTTAGGGGGTCAGGAGCGGTTAGGGTTAGGGGGTGGGGAGCGTTCTCCATGAGAATGGGATTTTAGTCCTTTTTTTTTAGTCCTGTTAATTTTAATGTCAATTAATACCTCAGACCAAAGCCACACCCCCCCCCCCCCTCACACTCACCCCCCCCTCACACTCACCCCCCCTCACCACACTCACCCCCCCTCACACTCACTCCACCATTCACACTCACACTCACCCCCCCCTCACACACCCCCCCCCTCACACTCACCCCCCCCTCACACTCACTCCACCATTCACACTCACACTCACCCCCCCCTCACACACACCCCCCCTCACACTCACCCCCCCTCACACTCACTCCACCATTCACACTCACACTCACTTTGCCATTCACACTCACTCCGCCATTCACACTCACACTCACTCCACCATTCACACTCACACTCACTTTGCCATTCACACTCACTCCGCCACTCACACTCACTCCACCATTCACACTCACACTCACTCCGCCACTCACACTCACTCTACCATTCACACTCACACTCACCCCCCCCTCACACTCACTCCACCATTCACACTCACACTCACTCCGCCACTCACACTCACTCCACCATTCACACTCACACTCACCCCCCCCTCACACTCACTCCACCATTCACACTCACACTCACTTTGCCATTCACACTCACTCCACCATTCACACTCACACTCACCCCCCCCTCACACTCACTCCACCATTCACACTCACACTCACCCCCCCCTCACACTCACTCCACCATTCACACTCACACTCACCCCCCCCTCACACTCACTCCACCATTCACACTCACACTCACTTTGCCATTCACACTCACTCCACCATTCACACTCACACTCACCCCCCCCTCACACTCACTCCACCATTCACACTCACACTCACTTTGCCATTCACACTCACTCCACCATTCACACTCACACTCACCCCCCCCTCACACTCACTCCACCATTCACACTCACACTCACTCCCCCCTCACACTCACTCCACCATTCACACTCACACTCACCCCCCCCTCACACTCACTCCACCATTCACACTTACGCCGAAACCACTGCTCAGAACCACTCATCGTATATAATTGACATTACAATTCACATGACATTGATCATTTCTAAAACTTTCCAGTTGCATTAGGTGCCCAAGGAGAGAACATTCAGCAGAACTAGAACCCAGGTCTCCAGTGCTGAGCAGCGGAGAGAACTCTATTGTGCAACAGAGACGCCTGCTTCGACCTCAGCCGAGTTCATAATTGACCTTGATGGTGCCTTCCAGAGAGCCTTCCAGAGAGCTGTTGGTTAACTATTCATGGGTTCAATGTGTGGTGTTCTCCATGAACATATTGTACAGGTTTGTAAATAGATTTTCTTTGGATCCAGCCCAATTGATTAAATTCTTAAATTTAAAGGGTCATTCACTTCAGTGTTCATCAGAAAACACTTAACATTTCCCAACCTTAGACTTTCTGACAGAAACAGTGGAATATCAGACTTTGCCATGCAGGTTCAATACAAATATCAATTGCATTATCTAATGTGTACGCAATCAATTGTAAACCTTACTTGGTAGACACACCAAGTTCACTGAACAAATAACATGGTCTAAGTGATCACGGCCACAACAAATATAACATAACATAATTAACGCTCGCTGATGGGCCCTCCTTCCAGGCCTGGCTCCGGAAGGAGGGCCCGGGCTTCCCATTGGGGTCTTGTGAACCATTCTTAGTCCGGTTCCTCTCCTGAGACCAATTTGCCATGGGAAAACCTACCAGGAGCACTGGGCTCCAGATAATACAGCTCTAAGGTTCACAGGGACACCCAAACCTCTCCAACACGGTTAGGTGATGGTTCCCAGAGAGGGCTATAAAAGCATCAGGGGGAAAAAAAGGCATTCCATCCCATTGTCACAGGTGAACTTGAGTCCAGCTTGTGACTTAGTTCTGGCTGCTGGAGGTCTACTCAAAGCAGTCAACTCCGCGATAAGTTCTTGTCCGTCAATATCTCTGCAGTCACTGTCATCGTCTATCAGGGCTTTTTTTCCATTGCTGGGCATTCTTGGAGAAGCCCGTACTGTTGTTCTCCTTCAGGGATTGAATGTCATACAATGTCATACAACACCCCAATATGTCCCTCTTTCCCTGGAGTGGAGAAGACTGCTCTTACACAGCACTGGCAGTGCAGTCCAGTATTCTGTTAAAGAATACTGAGGTATAATACTGTGGTCGCACTGAACTTTGTGGAGGAAAGCAGGCCAAATGAGAGAAAATGTATATGTATAAACCTCCTTGCTTGTGGAAAAAGAAGTCTGACAGTCAGAAGACATTACATTCTAATCTTTAAGCAGATGCTTTTACAGTAGGTAGGCAAGAAAATGACTAGTCACCAGCAGAGTGAGCAGAGCAGAACCAGTGCTCAGGTAAAAGTACAATAGGTTGGCTCCCTAGATGTTACACAATAAGAACATCAAATATGGGCAATGACAAATAATGAAGAAAGACAGCATAAGGCTGCATCGTCAACTACCAAGTTAAGAGAGTGGGTGCTGCAAGATGACCTTTGTGTTCAGGTCTCGCTCTCTATTTTTGCAGGCCACTTTGTTTACCGCTCATATTTGATCCATTGTCATAGCCTTGACCTCTCATATCCATAATGTCAATATCGAGCGCCCCAAGTTTCTTAATGAGAAGTTCACTCAATGCTGCCACACTTCCTCCCTGTGCTCCCTCCTCAGGATCGGGACAATTCCCTGGGATTGAGATCTTCCATTTGGAATTCCTTTGGCTGACTAGTGAACGTGCGTTGGTTTTCAAGTTACTCTCCTCGTCTGTGTTCAGCCATCAACGCTGTAAAAAAGGCAGCTCATCATAGTAAATTGGCATTGTTGTACTATACTTAACAATCTAATTGAATGCCAGGTTTTGCATAGCCATTCTCGCTCTTATCATAACACCAATCAACCGCTGCAACACTTTTTGCCAATGCATTGTCTCGTTTCTGCTGATTTTGTGCATCTATGGTGTTTTGCGAGGCCAATCTTATGTCCAAATCTTTCCATTCATTCAAACTTTCTATATGCTCAGTTAAAGTTCCATGGGCGCCTAGGATGCTTGCCATGTGTCTTCAGCCCCATCTCTTGCAAAAGCTGACTTTGTCTCTTTGTCTCTCCTCACAAAAAGTGTACAACAGAAGCAAAACATTAACATCCTTTATTACTGAATAATAATAATAATAATAATAATAATAATACATGAGCTAGGGTATTTAAAGTCTCTCTCCATTTGTTATTGTCCGACTAAAATGACACACAGAAAAATGTCTGTGTGCACTGTCCCTGGGGGGAAAAAATCAATGAATTTGACTTGATATGGTACTCTCTGTCTCAGGTCCTCAGGTTACTGTTGTTGGCAAAGAGGATCATTCAAAATACCCACACAGTTATCTATTCAGGTGTCTGCTGACGTTTGCTGTTTCTTGTGGAGCAATGTCACTCGCTGAGGGACCAATCTCTTTACTTTCTCGTGGACTTTCACAATTCAGTTGTGTAGCAATCCTCACAGTCACTCTTACACAGCAATTGAGAAATATAAATAATTCTTAAACAAAACTAAATTAACAGATTGACAAGTGATGAGTCTAAATATACGTGGACATTGCAAAAATGACGTTGCAAAAATGTATAATATATATATATATATATATATACTGTTTATATATAAACAAAGGTGCGGTGGGATTAAAACATGAAATGACATTACATTACATTACATTCCAGTCATTTAGCAGACGCTTTTATCCAAAGCGACTTACAATAGTGTGTTTCAACAAAGGAAGGTTAGAGAACAACTCGTCACCAGAAGTCAAAAGTGCATTTCATTCCTAACACGTCTCCAAAGAACTGAGCTAGTGCTCAGGTAAGAGTACAATAAGTTCAGGTAAAAAGTACGATAAGGTAATACAATAACTTTGCAAACATTATAGAACAATATAAACCTAACTATCTACTTAGACAATATACTTAGTAAGACGCTAGTAACAAGTGATAAGAGGATGGCTAGGAGGAAGGATCCGGGTAGTATTGCCTAAAGAGGTACACAGAAATAACTAAGTATTGTAGTATTGATGCAATACAGTATTGTAACAGTCAAGGTTAGTTGTAGTAGTAGTACATGCTGCAGTATTTTTCTAATCCTCACATTGCGTAGATATTTCTTCCCGCGAACACAATCCCAATTGGTGTCAGTGGGCCAGGCTCCATTGGCTCCCATTGGCTCCCATTGGCTCCCATTGGCTCCCATTGGCTCCCATTGGCTCCCATTGGCTCCCATTGGCTCCCATTGGCTCTGCAGGGGGCGCTGGGGGAGGCTGCAGCTTGATTGACACATTCCTTAAGAACCCAGAGCGAGCATTGACGGCTCCACTGGTTACTCGTGGATAGCTCAGAATCAGAACGCCTTTATCGTTATTGTCATTGTCAAGTACAACAAAATAGTCTCGCAGTCCTCAAGACACTCACAGAAACAATACAAAGTATATATGATACCATGATAACAAATAATAATAAAAAAAATGAAAATAACAACTTTTAAAAAGATTAATTAATAAATGAATTAACAAATTACCAGGAAATTGATGTACCTGGAAATTGATGTACACCTAATTTATGTAATTTATGTACAAAAAGGTGTATGTACACGTGTTTGTACATACTAAAGGTGCAGTGGGATGAACACGCCACTGGGTTATGTTGTACTGATACAGTACAGTATTTAAGTGACACAGAACACAACAGTCCATTTAAAGTTGGCCCTTATTTTGCCACCCTTGCCGCAAGTGGCACGTTGGGCACTTGCACCGTGTGCCTAATATGGACGCGCCTGCGCAGTCTGTTATAAAGGTCTGTTTAATGGGTGATTCCTTGATTTTTCGACATCCGCCGAGATAACTCTGGCAGATGGAGCGTGATCCACGCCAAGTCAGAGACCGTACGGACGGCAGCAGTAGCACCAGACGCACTGATTGTGAGGAGCACGCGCGCGCGCGCACACACACACACACACACACACACACACACACACACACACACACACACGCATACACACACAAACACATATACACACGCGCACACACACACACACACCCTGAACACATGGCAGGGGATATTGTTGAAGAGAATAGATATATCTATATATAGTATGTTTCAGTGAGTGTTTGCGCGTGCGCACACACACACACACACACACACACACACACCTCTTTAAATAATGACGAGGCAAAACGTATGTTGAATTGTGCCATTTATCTTCTGTGTTGTTGTTCTTTCTGTGTTTATTTTTGTAAACCTAGGGCATGTAATGGACGTCTAAAAGGAGGTTTAATCAACAGCAACCAGATTTCAGTTAAAGATTTCTTTCTGTGTCTGTATTTGTGTGTATAACGTTTCACTGGGTCCAAGTTCAGATAGCAGCGGGGAACTGAACAGATAACAGTGTTTTGGAAGAGCGCAAGCAGTCCTCTCTCTCTCTCTCTCTCTCTCTCTCTCTCTCTGGGTCTCTCTCTCTCTCTCTCTCTCTCTCTCTCTCTCTCTCTCTGGGTCTCTCTCTCTCTCTCTCCTAGAAAGCACCTAAGTCAACAAGACGTACACATGTTAAGGTTTTTCAGGAGTGGCACACTGTAAGGCTGGCTTGAAATGTCCTGGAAGGAGTTTTTTACCGTGTGAAACACGGTAATTTGCGAGCAAATGTTCCTAACCTAGTTCTTCTGTAACCCAGTTACCACGGGCCGGTGGGAATCAAACCGCGAACCGTGGCAGCATTTATGTCATGTTCAATTGAGGACGATACATAGCTTTTTAGTAGCCTGAAATATCCTTTTTTATAAATGCACATATTGCATGTATGGAGGTTAAAGATGCAAACAATCTAAATGTGGAGGATTGAATCCTCTCTATTGGTCACACACACACACAGTGAAATGTGTTTCTCTGCATTTAACCCATCCTAGTATTAGGAGCAGTGGGGCAGCTATTGTATATACAGCGGCCCGGGGAGCAGTGTAGGGGTCTGGTGCCTTGCTCAAGGGCACCCCGGCAGTGTTCAGGTGTTTCGGGACTTGAACCGGCGACCTTACAGTTCCCAAGCCAAGTCCCAACAGACTGAGCTATCCTGCTGCCCCCCCTGTGTAGGTACATGTAGTTTGTTCGAAAAACACAACACCTCTGTATGGTTTAGATTAACCAATCAGGGCATCTCATCCCTGATTGGCTGCAGCCAATCCATCGTGCCTGTCAATCCCAGGTGATTGAGTGAAAGTAACTCTTGTCAATGGTGGAGAAACATGTAGGGGAGGGGGAGGGAACATTTTGTTATTGCTTTAAATTGAGCCTGCTTCAGGCTCCTCTCTCTCTCCCGCCTTCTCTCTTGAGCAAAGAGGAAAAAGGAATGGACCAACCTCTATTGGAGAGGTAAACAAGTGAGTTCTTGGACCATCTGCCCTCATCATTAGTGACCAGTGGTCCCACCAGTGGTTAGCCGTCTGGTCCCTACCCTCTTATGATGGTCATTGGTCATTCATTGGTCATTGCCCCCCGATATCAAATCACTTCCTGCGCTGTGCCCCGAGGGCCAAAAGGTCCACTGATACACCAGCAATTTGGACATAATTACTGTTTGATCAGCCGATAAAGCCCCTCCATCTGCCATCGCCACCGCCACATCCCCTCTGGCTCAAGCAGGGACCCCCTTTGCCAACGGAGTAATGCTTAATAATGAGCTGGCCCCTCGACAACGGACTGCTTGTGTTGTCACTGACGTCACTGAAGGCTGGATGAGCTGGTGGTTTGCATTCATCCCCTTCCCAAGCTACTTGAGAGGGCCACGCAGGTGCTCATCATGCATCACAAAGCCACACATAACATCTTGTTTAATTCCAACCCAGAGAGAGCGAGCTCATGAGCTGCGGCAGGGAGGCGGACAGCATGGCCAATTCAGTGTAGTGAAAGGGAATCGTCGAGCGGTCATTTTTTATCTTAATCACGGTCAGCCATGTTGTCATTGGTCACATGACAATTGATTTCAATTCAATTGGGTCACACCATCATTTTGTAGAACAGAAGCCATTAAAAGGGACCTTACATACTAATATCATCATTCAGATTCAGACTAAACAACTCTGCACACACTAAGAGAAAGATATATATATATATATATATTACCGATCTCCAGAAAGAGAGAGAGAGAGAGAGAGAGAGAAAATCTTGTGTACAACAGTGTGGCAATCTGTCCACCGGAAATCAAACTCCATGAGAAGCATGCAAGCATCTCTCGTGACCCAGAACCTGGGTGCTCCTAGCGTAGCTCAGCTGCTACTGTTCAAGGCACTTCTAAAGCTGAACATTGAATGTGTTTTGCCGCAAGGTGAGAGTGGTGAGGCAAACAAACATGAAGAAATTACCTTGAGGAAAGGTCAATGCACAAAATACAATGTGTGTGTGTGATCAAGATACACACAAACAAACCTTTATGGCGTCATTAAATACAACCTATACCGAGGCTTACAGCTTACAGTTTCATAACAAACATGTTTTTATTGAACAGCGGACAAAAGTGTAGTGTTGAAAGACGTAAATCGCCCCGAGAACATTCAACAGAGTAAGAAAAGGTAGCGTCCGCCATGTTGGGACTCAAACACAATGAAGCACAAACAAAGAAATACACAACAAACAATTGTTCTTCTTCAACCCAAACCCCCCACAGAACTGACAAGACACAGTGTCGTGTTTGGGGTTCTCACGCAGAATACACCACGCTGACATTTTCTTCAGTTTACAGTTTCTGTCTCCTGTAAATCCTCGTAGCTTAAGGGACGGTTTAAAAGATAAAAGGTGCAACAGTCTTGGTGACATGCAGACAGAGAGAGACAAGGGTCAGGGCTGAACATTTTAAATGTAATATAATAACATAATAGTCCAGACCAACGCGAAGAGAGAGAGGGCTTTCAAACACGTTTAGTAGGATAAAGGCTGAACGGTGTTGGTGAGGGGGGGGGAGGCTGGTCCTCTCTCTAACGTCATGGAAATGATTCCCATGATGCATTGCATTCCCCAGATCCTAACCCTGAGTTAAAACTCCATCTCTTACCTCTCGTACCCAAACCAAACCATCTACACTATAGCATTAGAAACGCACCGAAACGTAACGATCTCTAACCTGATACCTCAATACCTAAAACTTAACTCAACAACATTTTTACCATTACACCAGTATCACATCCTTATAAATACCGAAATAATTAATTTCTAATGCATCATAGGAAAAGACAACCAGAACAGTTTCACCTCAACATGACCAGTTGACCCAACTGAAAAGTGACAGCTTCCTCATTAATCAACTGACAAGTGACAGCTACCTGATGAATCAACTGAAAAGTGACAGCTACCTGATTAATCAACTAGGCCCGCCTTTAGGTGGGCGGGCCCACGTCCATCACCCAATGAGAGGTGAGCAGAGATGTCTGACGTTCTGATATTCGACCAATAGTGTTCCACATATAACGTCTTCTTCAGTCCATTCATAAAGAGCCGCAATACAAACTTAACTAAAGAAAATGCTGAAGTCAAATAATGGATAAGAATGGTTAAGAATCAACCTGTTGTTTTTTTGGTTTGGAAATACGGGACATTATAGAAGTAAGTTAGCTCTGTATGTCGTATTTAAGGCAAGTTTACTAATGCTTGTTACTAAAAAGCTCCCTGCGAATTGTGGCCACCAGTGATCTTACAACACGCCAACTACGACCCTCTATAATAAAGTATAATAAGGACCGATCGATGACGTGGCTGGAATAACTCTTACATAATATTGGATGCTATTAAGACTTGCTCATCAACATTTTGGATATCTCTCCATGGAGCTCTTGCTTGCGGTGTATCAATTCTCATATAATTATCTAATAATAGAATATGTAAATTAGAGTTGATGAATGTCGGCTCGGAATAGAGAGAGAGAGAGAGAGAGAGAGAGAGAGAGAGAGAGAGAGAGAGAGAGAGAGAGAGAGAGAGAGAGAGAGAGAGAGAGAGAGAGAGAGAGAGAGAGAGAGAGAGAGAGAGAATGAAAAGGGGCGAAAAAAAGGGCTGTCCAAATAAATATGTATCAATACGAATTATAACAATACAAAATAAGAATTTATACAAACGATATGTTGTCATATTCCGGAGAATATGAGACCTACCTAATTCTGTTGCTGTATGAAAAGTAAGTCAAATAAATACAAATGTACATTACATAAACATGTTTAATATAAACCAATAGTTCAAGTTGCTGTTGTTCTTTTTTGGGCCGTGAGGTAAACACGTGTTTCCATGGCGCCAGCTGTGCAAGACGCCGTCGAAGTGGTGTATAATACTACAATATTAAAACATGAAGTGGTATAATACTACAATATTAAAACATTTTTGAACGTTTAACTTCAGATAAAAGCGTATATCTGAACGGGTTCCATATATATATGTGCAACGCTGTACCGGTAGTGTCAGTCGTCTGGTGGTCCCCGGTAGTGTCAGTCGTCTGGTGGTCCCCGGTAGTGTCAGTCGTCTGGTGGTCCCCGGTAGTGTCAGTCGTCTGGGTCCCGGTAGTGTCAGTCGTCTGGTGGTCCCCGGTAGTGTCAGTCGTCTGAGTCGTCTGGTGGTCCCCGGTAGTGTCAGTCGTCTGGTGGTCCCCGGTAGTGTCAGTCGTCTGGTGGTCCCCGGTAGTGTCAGTCGTCTGGTGGTCCCCGGTAGTGTCAGTCGTCTGGTGGTCCCCAGTAGTGTCAGTCGTCTGGTGGTCCCCGGTAGTGTCAGTCGTCTGGTGGTCCCCCCTGGGGTCCCGGGGTGTGTCTCAAAGCTGCGACTCGGACCGGGACATCTTCCCCCCCGCCCCCGCGCCCTCACAGCTGCTGTCGCTGTTGTCCAGCCCGTTGCAGTCCGACCACATCTCCAGCGTGTTGGGCACCAGGCCACCGGAGCACCGGGACAGGTCGCACGAGCTGATGTGCAGCCTCCGGTCCACCTGCCTCGGGCAGCACAGCAGCCTCTTGAACGCCTTGCGGAAGTCGGGGCTCCGGCAGTAGATGATGGGATTGAAGGCCGAGTTGACGTAGCCCAGCCAGTTGAGGAACACGAACAGGTTCTTGTTGACCACCTCCGCGCAGAACACGCGCACCACGTTGACGATGAAGAAGGGCAGCCAGCAAAGCGTGAAGGTGCCCATGATGATGCCCAGCGTCTTCAGCGCCTTCTGCTCCCGCAACGCCAGCATCTTGGACGGCCTCCTCCGGCTGGACCGGCTGCACGTGGAGGCGGTGGCGGTGGCGGCGGCGGACACCGTCCCGTGCAGGTGGCTGAGGAAGCGGCCCTCGCACCGGTCGATCTTCCGCAGCTGGTTCTTCGCCTCGCGGTAGACGCGCGCGTACACGAAGATCATGACGGTGAGCGGGATGTAGAAGGAGATGACGGACGACGAGATGGCGTACGCGGGGTTGGTGACGAAGTCGCAGCACTCGGGGTCCTCGTAGCACGCGGTGTCTACGCGGTCCCGGGACCAGTGCATCATCACCGGCAGGAAGGACACCATGGCGGAGATGCCCCACACGGCGCACACCACCGCCTTGGCGCGCGCCTTGGTCAGCAGGCTCTGGTAGCGGAAGGGCGCCGTGATGGCCACGTAGCGGTCGATGGCGATCACGCACAGCGTCTCGATGCTGGCCGTGACACACAGCACGTCCACGGAGATCCAGAACTCGCAGAAGAAGGAGCCGTAGAACCAGGCGCCGCGCACCTCCAGCGCGGCGCCGAACGGCACCACCAGCAGCCCCATGATGAGGTCGGCGCTCGCCAGCGACACGATGAACACATTGGTGAGCGTCTGCAGCCGCTGGTTACGCGCGATGGCCACGATCACCAGGATGTTCCCCAACACGATGGTCAGCACGACGGAGCCCATGACCACGCTCAGCCCCGCCGCCCAGCGCTCCGACGCGCCGGCCGCCTCCGCCACGCCACCGGCTCCCGTCTCATTGGGAAAGTTCTCGGGTCGCGTCAGACCGTCCTCACCCATGACGGCGGCGGCTCGCGCTGTATGTGCGCAAGCGAGCAGCGCGAGGACATCAAGGCGAGCGACCGTGACTCCACCGCCGCGCGTCCGCGAGCTCCGAGTGTGACGGTGCCGATGGCGCTGATGGTGCTGCTACTCCCGCCGCGCGCCAGCTCCATCTGGAGACACTCGTGCGCTCTCGTCCTCTTCTCTCTCTTTCCCTCTCTCTCTTCCTCTCTCTCTCTCACGCGCGCCGCTCCGGGACGTTATAAGCTGCAGTGACGTCAGGGCACTCCGGAGCCAATGCGCGAGCAGCGTCGGACTGCTCGAGCTTCACCTTCACCATTCACGAAAATAACAACACTATAAACTGACAACGCGTAGAAAGACACCGATATTACCGGTGTTGTTGTCATTCCGCTACCGTCAACTGCCGTGTGTCCGCTGCTATAGAGGCCCCGAGCGCCATTAGGTCGGTACTTTGGTAGTTTAGACCTTCCAGTTCCACTCACCACCAGGGCTCAGGTTCTCGGTGACAAGTCTTAAAGTCACCCTTAAAAATGTTATATCTCAAATATATCTAAAATCTGTCATCTTTAAATGTCTCATACAAACATAACACAACAAAACACCTTCTCCAAATACAGATAGGCATACTACATGTGTATTTCATTTGAGTACTGTATATATGTCCAGTAATAATGTATGTAAATATAGCCCACGCATGTGAAATTGTATTTTTCTTTGTAATTGATTATATATTTCACAATGAGAACATAGCCTACTTGAATGAATATGAGCTCACTTTTACAGAATCACAATCACACACACACACACACACACACACACACACACACACACACACACACACACACACACACACACACACACACACACACACACACACACACACACACACACACACACACACATTTTAGAGGTCATTGCTGTAGGACTGATTGTACTAAATCACATTTAAAGATTGGACAAAAAGTAAACTAAATATTTTCTCTGCATATACTGAGCCAGAGAGGAGTGTTTAAGTGTAGACACATGAACATGTGCCAACTGCTGTCTTCACCTGCCATTTGATTGACCCCCCATCCCCCCCTGACACACCTGCCCTTCTGGTCTTTCCTGTCCTTCCTGACCTGGCCTTCCTTGCCCAAATAAAGTGTTGACTGGTTTAGTCCATGTTAACCTCTGACCCTCAGGAGTCTGTGCTTGACAGCAGCTTTAAGATGAAAGGATTGAATCCTCTTAATTGGTCACATACATGTACACACACACACACACACACACACACACACACACACACACACACACACACACACACACACACACAGTGAAAAGAGTGTCTCTGCATTTAACCCATCCTAGTATTAAGAGCAGCTATTGTATATACAGCCCCCACAGGGAGCAGTGTAGGGGTCTGGTGCCTTGCTCAAGGGCACCTCGGCAGTGCAGCCCAGGAGGCGAACTGGCACCCTTTTACCAGTTCTCACTCCGTACTTCGGTCGGTTTCGGGGACTTGAACGGGCGACCCTACGGTTCCCAAGCCCCGACAGACTGAGCTACTGCCGCCCCAACCTAGTCCCTAAACCCTAGATCCCTCGGGACCCTTATGGAGATGCAGCCGGTGGCCCAACTCACTACGTAACGTGCATCAACAACCTAATGAACCCTTGTGACCTCTGACCTCGCCGGCTGTGTGGTTCCCCCTAGCCGTGGGCCGCGCCACGCTGTCTGATGAACACATGACATGTCTGTGCTCCTGGCAACCAACGGTAACCGTACATGAATATGCTAACGTATTGACCCTGGAAGTTTGCCAAATGACCCGCTGTACATGTTGAGAGAGAGAGGGAGGGAGAAAAGAGAAAGAGCAGGGGGAGGGAGGGAGGGAGGAAAGGGGATAGAGTAAACAAGAGAGGGGGGGAGGGAGAGAGAGAAATAGAGAAAGGGGGGGGGGCAGGGAGAGAGAGGGGAGAGAGAGAGAGAGGGAGAGAGGAGGCGGGAGTGGGGAGGAAGAATTGAGTACTTTACTTTAAAGTACATTAGATCATGGCTTTTTGAAATTCATCTTTTGGGTAAAACACGACCATAAGTGTGTTCTCGTAGGGGTGCCTGGACTATATTTAGCCATTCATCCACTTTATGGTGGAGCAGCTCCATGGGCCAACTTAAGCCGTTCTCCTCTCCACAGGCAGCAGTAGCTCACGTCAGGGACCCCTCAACTCTCAAATATTTTCAGCGGTTGAAAGCCTGGCTCTCGTGTGACAGAGGAAGGGGGATGGCAGGAGGAGCATCCCTACCCTCAGTGGACGGAGGAACTGGCCAGGTGAGTCCAGGAATGTAAAGAATTCTCACCCACTCAGCATGACTTTGTCTTGAAGTGAGTGGCTTTTTCCGGGGCTCCTCACACACACAGGACACAGGCAGATGTTGTACACACAAGTTTATTGGAATGTTAGCTAAATGTTACAGCCAGAACTGATGTTACACGCCCACATGTCTGAGCTCTCTCTCCGTGTGTGTGATGACTGGCAGGTTTAACCTGCGTTCCTTGATTACTAAGGACCCACAGGTGTGCAGCCTCAGACTCTTTTCAGTCTGACTGAGGCCAGGTAAGGCTGCTTCAACCAGACTCTAATCAGTCTGACTGGGGCCAGGTGAGGCTGCTTCAACCAGACTCTAATCAGTCTGACTGAGACCAGGTGAGGCTGCTTCAACCAGACTCTAATCAGTCTGACTGGGGCCAGGTGAGGCTGCTTCAACCAGACTCTAATCAGTCTGACTGGAGCCAGGTGAGGCTGCTTCAACCAGACTCTAATCAGTCTGACTGGAGCCAGGTGAGGCTGCTTCAACCAGACTCTAATCAGTCTGACTGAGGCCAGGGGAGGCTGCTTAATTTTAGCAAAGCCTGGAAAGGACTCATAGATGTCCTGTACACACGGATTGACAGCCTAATGACTAAAAGCCACAAGCAAACTACTACTGACTTAGTGTGTAGTAGAGCAAACTACCACTAATGACTTGGTGTGTAGTGGAACAAACTACTTAATACTACTAATGACTTGGAAAACAGATCCACAAAAGTTTAAATTGGGTTCACTTAAAATAAGTATATTCAACATTATTGAAACCATAGATTATTGACCATTATACATAATTAGCTAAACAAGTGTCTTTGTGACCAAAAATATGGCACATATATGGCATGTATCTGGAGAATGTATATTTCCAATTTTATCTTAACATCATATTGCAGTTATTGTATATTTTGGTTATAGATTCACACCCTGACAGATTGATCCACATTCCGTCCCCTTGTGGATTACACAAGAGCTTCTTTCATATCATTGAGGTGTATTTAGACTCAGCGCTGTGGGGACGGCATGGCGCTAACTCTCACCGTCTGACCTCGCGTCCTCACGTGTCCTCGTGTGAAACCAGCTCCAGGGGAGAGGGTGGGGGGTGGGGGTCAGCAGACCTGCTTGGTGACGCTGTGCTGCTCGGGTCCAATCAGATAACTGGGTCCACGTGCCCCCCCCCCCCCCCCTACTTCAGGCCCGCCACTTACCACTTTCAAATAAATACCACTAAGCGCCCCACACATTACACACACTCACCCCCCCCAGGGTCAATGTTACGGTTTCCTGTGTGTGTGTGTGTGTGTGTGTGTGTGTGTGTGGGTGGGCTAAGGCTTGGTCAGCAGATGTGACAGACGTGATGGAGAGGGCGTGGGCGGGGGGTCGTTGGGGAGGGTTAATAACTGGGGGGGTTAATAAAAACCTCTTTTCTTTGACAGACTAGATAAGTCGTCGGAAAAAAGGAGATATCCTGTCCGGATTATTTGAGATTAGACAGGACTAAATAGTAGTTATGTGTCTGTGTTTTATTTGACTGTTAACAGATTGGGCTGCTACATCTACCTATCCATCCATCTGTCTGTCTATCTAAGTATCTATATCCATCCATCTGTCTGTCTATCTAAGTATCTATATCTATCCATCTGTCTGTCTATCTAAGTATCTATATCCATCCATCTGTCTGTCTATCTAAGTATCTATATCTATCCATCTGTCTGTCTATCTAAGTATCTATATCCATCCATCTGTCTGTCTATCTAAGTATCTATATCTATCCATCTGTCTGTCTATTTATCCATCAGAGAGAAGTGGAGTTAAATACAAACCATTAAAAACAAATGGCGCCATCGTTCCACCAAATGCTAACGGCGGCGCTATTAGAGAGAAGGGGAAATGGCGGTCGGCGCTGCAGCGCGGCGTGGAAGAGGAAACAAAGCGGTGGGGGATATAAACAAGGGGGGGGGGGGGGAGAACCCCCCCTCAGGGCATTCACCCCCCCCCCCTCCCCTTCACTTCCACCCCCCTCACGGCATTCACCCCCCCCTTCACTTCCACTCCCCCCCCCCCCCCCCCCCCCCCCCATCTCCCCCACTAGCGGACAGAATGAGACATCACCTCCATCATCACGCTCCATCATGGAAAAACACTTTTTATTTTATTGCTTACAAAACCATTAATGAAGTGACATTTGGTTTCCATGAAGCAAACACACGCACGCACACGCGCACCCACACACACGCGCACCCACACACACACACACACACACACACACACACACGCGCACCCACACACCCCCACACACACACACAGTTGTTGAAGGCACTTGTACCGGGCCGTGAAACCAATACAAGGTTGGTAGCGGGCCGGAGGCGTAATTACAATACGAAGCAATAACAACAACAACAGCAGGAGCCCATTGAGTAGACCACAGGAAGAACATTTCATACAGTAAAAAATATAAAAAACAAATAGACCAAAAGGTTTAGACACGGATCATACGTGGTACAAAGGAACTGAAGAGCAACCCACACATTGGGGCGTGTTGAGCCTTGACCCCGTGAACCTTGACCCCGTGAACCGCTGAACAACAGCAGAAACAACACTTTCTAAACCGTTACGTAAAAACCTAAAGACAAACGCGTGTTTTAGGAGCATCTTTTTAAAGCACTTAGCTAAATCCCCCAGACGTTCCCCAGTGGAGCGACACAACGAGGGCTCATTACTTTGGCCTTTCTTTACGTGATTACTTTGATACTTAATAATTATAGAAATATATTACTTAAGACCTTAAGATAGAAGATTTGTATAATGTTAGTTGCATAACATGCATTCAGTTCAATGGCCTAATTGTCAAACCTTTGGTAATTTCTGTCCTTAGGAAGGATCACATATAGGATCATATATGGTGAGCACAATAGATCGATCAGCTAGTAGGTCAGAGATACTATAGGCCGGTGTTGAGTGCAATAGCAATGCTGGCAAATGTTCTCCACAAACCTTTGTTACCGGGTAGGTGAGCAGAACACACAACGCCTTCATATAGATCAGGCTGGTAGAGAGCGAGAGAGAGCGAGAGAGAGAGAGAGCGAGAGCGAGAGCGAGAGCGAGAGAGAGCGAGAGCGAGAGCGAGAGCGAGAGAGAGCGAGAGAGAGCGAGAGAGAGCGAGAGAGAGCGAGAGAGAGCGAGAGAGAGAGAGAGAGAGAGAGAGAGAGAGAGAGAGAGAGAGAGAGAGATGACGACGAGGATACCAGAAGAGAAAGTCGAGACAGATTCTATCGACTTGGCATTTCAAGGTGCACCAAAATTATTGTGATTTATCGGGGTTCATACAGAGGTTTAAATACATAAATATTATGGAGAGAGAGACAGACCATGGATACAAAGAGAGAGAGAGAGAGAGAGAGAGAGAGAGAGAGAGAGAGAGAGAGAGAGAGAGAGAGAGAGAGAGAGAGAGAGAGAGAGAGAGAGAGAGAGAGAGAGAGAGAGAGAGAGAGAGAGAGAGAGAGAGAGAGAGAGAGCATGGAGCCCAGAAGAAAGAGAGAGAGAGACAGACAGATCATGGATACCAGGAGAGAGCGAGAGCGAGAGCGAGAGCGAGAGCGAGAGCGAGAGCGAGAGCGAGAGCGAGCCTTTACACCAAGAGGTGAGTCATCGCCACGGTGACCCCCGCCTCCTTCTCCTCCCCCCCATCCTCCTCCCCTCCTCGTGACGGGGCGGGGAGGAGGTGGAGCGGCTGGTAGAAGGACGCCGCCTTCATCATGCAGGCACCGCCCACTGCCACGCAGAAATAGACCCACACGCTAAGGGTGAGGGAGGGGGCCAGGTCGGGGTCAGCCCCCTGCGGAGGGCCGAGGGGCAGCCAGGTGGAGACGGACACTGGGGACAACAGGTCCGCGATGCCTCCGCCCAGGGGCTGGCCCTCCAGGAGCCACTCGTTACCTAGGAGACGGGCGAACGGAACAAAACGTCACCATGGTGATGTGACATACGGAAGAGGACTTAAAACACAGAGGGGACGTAGTAGGGGTGAACACAGGTGTGTCCTTTATCACAGAGGTGACGTAGTAGAGGGGAACACAGGTGTGTCCTTTATCACAGAGGTGACGTAGTAGGGGGGAACACAGGTGTGTCCTTTATCACAGAGGTGCCGTAGTAGAGGGGAACACAGGTGTGTCCTTTATCACAGAGGTGCCGTAGTAGAGGGGAACACAGGGGAATACATTCTAAAGGCCCCTATCTATTTATTTTACCACCAGCAGAGTGTGATTGTGACAGAGTGTGATTTTGTGTCAAAATAGTGTTATGCGATTCAAATCATGGTCATCACCATCGTGACATCCACCAAGCTGTATGCATAGAAAGGCCTACCCTAGTAGGGTAGTATTATGTATCCATAATAGATCTGGGAAAATTTTTAAATAACTAATTTCAGTTCCTACAGTGTTCTCATGCTGAGGTCAGCACGCCAATGTCTGCTTTTGTGATTTTAAAATCCATTTGCGACATACTTTTCTGCAGACGTCTGGGTCTCTCTTCTCATCTAAAGCGTCCTCTAAATCAACTGGCCTGATATCACACACACACACACACACACACACACACACACACACACACACACACACACACACACACACACACACACACACACACACACACACACACACACACACACACACACACACACACACACACACACACACACACACACACACACACACTATTGTAAGTCGCTTTGGATTAAAGCATCTGCTAAATGATTGTAATGTAATTGATATGTTTATTTATATAGATTCATATAGAAAGAGAAACATGTTCTGCATTCTCAAACTGCTCCCCAGGATCTAACCAAGCTAAAAAAAGGCTAAATGCTGCCCAGACTTATTTTTGTTGAACACCAACCGTAGCTTACGTGTCATGAGGCTAACTTGAGGCTAACTTGAGGCTAACTTGAGGCTAACTTGAGGCTAACTTGAGGCTACCTTGAGGCTAACTTGAGGCTAACTTGAGGCTACCAAAGGGCTACCAGCAGGTGTTTGCATGTGTGTGTTGCATCACATGCCATGAGGGCTAAACAGGAGTTTGTTGTGACTGAACCAAAAACCCTGTGGTTATTTATTCATGAATTGTTTATTATTTATTTCATCGTCCTAATAAATCTTCCCCATGGTCTGGCGGGTGAGCGGTAAAGGGGCTCCTGGTGTAGCGGAGTGTGTGGAGCCCCACGCAGCGCGCAGCTTCTGTTTCAAGGTGAAGCCATGCTGGACGCATCATTCAATGTCAGTGCAAATCTAAAAACTTTATTGGTCACACACACACACACACACACACACACACACACACACACACACACACACACACACACACACACACACACACACACACACACACACACACACACACACACACACACACACACACACACACACACACACACACACACACACACACACACACACAAATGTGTTTCTCTGCATTTAACCCATCCTAGTATTAGAAGCAGCGGGGCATCTCTTGTATATAAACAGCGCCTGGGAGCAGGGTAGGGGTCCGGTGCCTTGCTCCAGACCCTCCAGGGAGGGAGAGGGAGAAGGCAAAAGAGAAAGGCGAGGGAGGGGACTTGAACCGGCGACCTTTCGCTTCACAAGCCAAGTCCCAACAGACTGAGCTATCCTGCCGCCCAGTGCTTCACCGACAAACTCCATTCCACCGCCAAAACATCTCTTCTGAAGTGTGATTACCCGATATCTCCTCTGTCTGTATTTACAGCACATTTTGATTCACTGTTTTACAAAAAATTGACCAAGTCCAGTGACAAATTACTTTATACGGGTGCCCCCCCCCCGGGCCGTGCCCCCCCCCCCCCCGGGCCGTGCCCCCCCCCCCCCCGGGCCTCACCTTCAGCCGACAGCCTCCAGAAGCTGGGGGCGTCCTCGGTGGGCTTGGCCCCCTCCGGCAGCTCCAGCGTAAGCTCCAGGGTGAGCCTCTGCCCGAGGGCCACCGCCACCGGCGACATCTGGACGCGGGGGGCCGATTTGGGCAGCGTGGGGGCCCTGGGGCACGGGGCGCCAAGCTGCTGCGCCGCCTGAAGCACCGCAGAGTCTGTGACGTCGGGAAGGATGATGGGGAACTGAGGGGCAAAGAAAGCAGCGTGTTGAGTACCCCCTTACCACCGTGGACGGGTCCTTGTTAGGCCAGTGATTACGGTGCATTTTACGGTGCATTTTACAGGTTAAAAGCCTTCACAGGAAGGCTTTGATTGGATGCACAGGTTTGTACTCAAGTGCTGTAGGCATTGTTCTACAGTATGAGGGCAGGCTCAAACAATACACATCAAAATAAGGGACATAAAGTGCACGCGGAAAATGCTAAAAACAATAAAACAGGAAATAAAGTGCACACAAAATACCAAGAACAGGCGCCGTAGGCAAGTGAATAAATATCATTTCAGTCTATTTTTGAAAACACCAACTGACTCGGCTAATTTCATAGCGTCAAGGGTTTTCACAGACACACACATGCGTACGCACACACGCACGCACACACACACACACACACCCCTTACCAGTGAGAGTGTGTGAGTGTCCAGGTCCAGTACAGTGATGCGGTGGTTGTTGGTGTCGGCCACGTAGAGCAGCCGGCCCCCCGGCCCCACACACAGCCCCCCCGGCTCGTTGAAGCAGGACTCGGAGAAGCCCGGGCCCACCGGGTCCCCACACTGACCGGTCCCCGCAAGGGTCTTGCACTGGCGGCTCTTGGGGTCCACCACCTTGATCTGGAACAGGTCAGACACACGCAACTACTCAAGACGTGATCTACTAAAGACGTGAACTACCAAAGACGTGATCTACTTTAGACGTGATCTACTTAATATGTGATTTACTAACACATGCACACGCATCTACTCAACACATGATCTACTAAAGACGTGATCTACTAAATACATGATCTACTAAAGACGTGATCTACTAAATACATGATCTACTCAAGACATGATCTACTAAATACATGATCTACTGAAGACATGATCTACTAAATACATGATCTACTAAAGACGTGATCTACTAAAGACGTGATCTACTAAATACATGATCTACTCAAGACATGATCTACTAAAGACATGATCTACTAAATACATGATCTACTCAAGACATGATCTACTAAATACGTGATCTACTAAATACATGATCTACTCAACACATGATCTACTAAAGACGTGATCTACTAAAGACGTGATCTACTCAACACATGATCTACTAAAGACGTGATCTACTAAATACATGATCTACTCAACACATGATCTACTAAAGACGTGATCTACTAAATACATGATCTACTTTAGATGTGATCTACTTAATATGTGATCTACTAACACACGCACACACATCTACTCAAGACATGATCTACTAAAGACGTGATCTACTAAAGACGTGATCTACTTTAGATGTGATCTACTTAATATGTGATCTACTAACACACGCACACACATCTACTCAAGACATGATCTACTAAAGACGTGATCTACTAAAGACGTGATCTACTAAAGAAGTAATCCATCAATAAATATGTGATCTAAAGATGTGATCTACTGAAGATGTGATCTACCAAAGACGTGATCTACCAAAGACGTGATCTACTAAATACTTGACAGATAAATATGTGATCTACTAAATACATGATCGACTAAAGACATGATCTACTGAAGATGTGATCTACTAAATATGTGATCTACTAGAGATAATGTTAGTAGTGTGCAGTGGTGCTACCTTGTGGTTGTAGGAGTCAGCCACGTACAGCAGGCCACGCTGGGGCGCCCAGGCCACCCCCAGCGGGTGCTGCAGCTTGGCCTCCACTGCCTTCCCATCCACATCTCCGAACGCAAACAGGTTCTGGGGGAGGGAGAGGGAGAAGGGCAAAAGAGAAAGGGAGGGAGGGGGGAGGAACAGCAGGGCATGATGGAGAAGGGAGAGAGAAGGGAGAGAGGGACGAAGAACATAAACATTAGAAATAAAACTAGAGGGCACTCAATAGAGAGCATTCCTCGGCCACACCAAAATGTCCCCTCGATTCTGATTCAGATTTGGATCTGTGCCAAAATCAAATAAACTGTTCCAAGTTTTTTTCAATTCCATACATACATTTTGGAGTAATTTAGCTAACAGACAAACAACAAATGTAAATATGAATGAATTAGTTTTTTATAATTGTGAATACTATTTGTGTAACAATATAATTAATCAATACAATACAATATGTTGTTGCCATGATGCAACCTTTACATAGTCCAGGACAATTTTTTTTTACAATTATGCAACGTAGTTTAAAATTAAGGGTTTTGGATAGAAATTCACCTTCTACAACACCTTTTTATTTTCTCACCCACTGAAAACGGTGCACATGGAGTCTTGAACCGACTCCTCCTCCAATATGGATGGCATGCGGTCACGGTTCTCACTTCAAAAAGCTATTACGCTGAACCATAGCCCTATCTCCCCTCACCATGGGGTCCCGTTCCCCTCCAACCAGCAGCTTCACGGCCCCATCAACCAGGGCCACGGTGCGCACGGTGCTGCTCTCGCTGTCGGCCACGAACAGGCAGCTCCAGGGGCTCTCAGGGGCCGCTGCCAGCCCCGAGGGCTGGGCGAAGGCCGCCTTGCGGGGGTACGAGTTGTTCCGGTTCTCCTCGCTGCCGCTGCCCGCCCAGCGCACGCACGTCCCCGCCTTCGAGGGACTAGAGGGGGGAGGGACAAAGAGGTGAGGCTTGGGCAGTGCGGTACTAAACTGTGGTATATAGTACAACTATACTGTACTGCAGTATATACTTCAGTATATAGTACAACTATACTGTACGACAGTGTAGATCTACTCAGTGTAGATTTGTGATGTGCACCATACTGTCCAAAGTTATCGGTTCAAATCCCCAGTGTACCTGTAATTCATGTCAAATTCAGTGCTAGTGGAGGACGGATGAATCCCCCGTGACGATGACCGTAAAAAACAACACCATGCATGGGTGTTTTCATTTAGAGACAAAAGCCTTCTCATGGTTTTTTAATTTGCGCAAATCGTATTGTCCCCTGGGAACGAGTGGGGGAACTCATTGTGTTTGAACAGCCATGTCCCCGGCGGTGAGTGACACCCGCCTGCGGCTTCTATTCATGATGACCAAACCCCGCCCACACACCGACAACCACCACCCCCCACCCTCTCACGGCACCCCCTCATCGGTCTACAGTGATGTACAGTCTGGCTCCTCTCCCTCCTTCTGTCACTATGACAGGAGCACTTTGAAAAAGGAAAGGCAGGAGCAGCGCATTCACGGAAAGTACCTTAAGATCGTTCTGTAAGATCATTCACGGAAAGTACCTTAAGATCGTTCTTAAGAGGTTTCCCCCCCTGAGAAAGAATTCTACGTTCCCAAGAATGTTCTTCAGAATCAGAATGCCTTTGTTGTCATTGTACAAGTACAACACAATTGTATAGCAATCCTCTAAAAAAGAAATCCACATAGACACTACGAAGAAATTCAAAGTGAATAATCATAGTGAATAATCATAATGAAGAATCTGAATCAATTAACATCTGTTAAAAACATGTTAAGTGTTTCCTATACCTTTAATATTGGGATTCATATGGGGATTTGTATGGAGATTAATATGGGATTAATAAAGGGATTCATGTGGATATAAATATGGAGATTCATATAGGGACTTGTATGGGGATTCATATGGGGATTCAAATATAGATAAATATGGGATTAATAAAGGGATTCATGTGGAGATAAATATGAAAATTCATATAGGGACTTGTACAGGGATTCATATGGAGATTATTATGGGGTGTGAAGTGTCTGGTCTCCCACCTTCCCATTGGCAGCATCCCGTCCTCCAGGAAGACGGCCCAGATCTGATGGATGCCTGCCATGGCAACCCACAGTACGTTACCCTTTACTCCGCCTAAACACACACACACACACACACACACACACACACACACACACACACACACACACACACACACACACACACACACACACACACACACACACACACACACACACACACACACACACACACACACACACACACACACACACACACACACACACACACACACACACACAGCATTCCATTAGTCCTGCTCATTCTGAATGTTGATTGAATGTTGGCCCTTCATAGATGAGGTCAACTCTCATTACCCTAAGAGCAGACTGACTGACTGACTGTGGTATTAACCAATCTAACCAAAGGCTTTGCCCAGACTGTATGAGGGGGGAGGGGGGGGGTCACCCCCCTGCCGATATCACAGTGGTCATGAGGAAACCTCAGGGTTCTTCCGTGTGAACTAGGGCTGTGAGGGGGATGACCTCACACACACACACAAACACACACAGCATGGAGCTTCTGAACTTTACTGACTTCACACAAGAGATAGATTGGGAGGTGAGAGAGTGGTTGATGGGGTGGAAAGAGAGAGATAAATGAGAGAGAGAGAGAGAACGATAGATGGGGGAGGGAGAGCAATAGATGGGAGAGGGAGAGGGATAGATGGAAAAGGGAGAGAGCAATATATGGGGGAGAGAGAGAGAGAAAGAGAGTTTTATATGTGGAAGAGAGCGATAGATGAGAGATAGCAATAGATGGGGATGAGAGCAATAGAAAGCGCGCTATATGGGGAGAGAGCGATAGATAGAGAGAGAGACAGAGCAAAAAAGAGAGAGAGAGAGAGAGATGAATGCGAGAGAGAGAGCGATAGATGGGAAGAGAAAGAGAGGGAGAGCAATATATGGGGAGAGAGAGAGAGAAAGAGCGATAGATGGGAGAGAGAGAGAGTGATGGGAGGAGAGAGAGAGAGCAGCTGAGCGTGGTCCCGAGCACGCAGACACACACACACAACAGAGACACCCCTTGTTGATACCAAGTCTAAGTTAGGCAACGAGACGCCAAAAATCAACAGCAGACTTTTATCAGACTGATAAAGACCACAGTTATGAGAGTGCCAACCAGCCCTTGGTCCAAATAACAAAAAGCCAAGTATTGTGTATAGCCGATCATCTCTCTTCAGAGGCAAAGGTAGGAGAGAGAGATTTAAATAAAAGATTAATAATTACTTTCAGACAATATATATATATATATATATACATACACCAAAAGATCCAGAGGAAAGTGAGCTTAAGAATTAAGAATTCTAACGGCTCTTTCCCCATTTTCGGTTTCCCGCACCTAATCTACCAAGGTTAAGATGAAAGTTCCTTCTTCGTCTTTTAATCCCTTTTTTATAAAGCTTTTGAATCATGAGCTACTCTCAGTTCCAACGACTAAAGAGTCCCTCTCAACCAACAAAGAAAAAAAAATGGCTTATCTGAAAAAACCCCGGCCCTGGCAATTTGTCCGTTAGCACAGATTGCGATCGCGGTAACGTTCGGCTAGCTTGCGTGGGAACAGGGGCGAGCGATTCCGCGGCGATACCGGGCGGTCTGGGTCTCAGAGCTGCAGACGACCGGCCGCTCTGAAGGAGTGGACCGCGATCTTCATACGCTGCCTCAAACTTTCTCCAGTGTTGGGCTTTGTAGATCTATGGCTCCCGACTTTATTATGTGAGAAGTCACACTACGATCCACTTAAGAGCAGGGACATTTAACCTTTTTTTCAGCCAAGGGACCCCTTTTTATCTTTGGCCTATCTGCCTGATGATATATTTATAATGCTATATTATCTTCTTAATATATCCAGCTTTGATGTCAAGTTATAAGCCGTGTCGACATAATTAGCACTGCTTTTTAACATAAAAAGCATCGACTAGGAGGTGGAATTTTAGGTGAAACGTGGGGAGGGGGGGGGATGGGGGGGGAGGGGGGGGGATGCATTGCTGATGTTTGCGGGCCCCCTGCAGAACCTTTAAGCCTAACCCTGGTTCAAGACCACTGCTTTAGACAATTACTGAAGTTGAATAGGTCAATAATGCATCGCTTTAACGCAGATGTCCCCCTCAACGGTCACTGTGCAAATTTAACAATTCCACAACCCACATTGGGTGTATATACAGTTATATATATAGTTAGATATACACTATTTTCTGGATTTATTTTGTGCATTTTTGTTTACTCTTTCAATCGTACAAAAGAAAAGCTGTCACACATTTTAGTTAAAGAATAAACCTCCTTTGAAAGTGTCCCAAGCAGCCAACTCTTAATTAGTCACTAAATCATGTTTTGACTCACACTGACAGCCATGAGCGTGAGCCAGCGGTCAACTGCCTCGCATTTATTCACATCATTTGCATAATTATCATAATCACTTGACATTTAAGGTACAATAACAAATAAATAAAACATCCATAAAACATTTGCCACCCTCTCTCAACATCCATAATAAATCAAGTTATGTATTAACTAATTGTTGACATCTTACCAGCGGTTCCCAGGCACACATCCCAAGGAGAGCTGATTGGCTGCTGGGGTCCCATGGCTCCGCCCTCTTTGTCGGTTCCCTGAGTGCCGTCCCCAGCGAGGGTGGTGACTCTCCCTGCCAACAGGTCAATCTGACACACACACACACACACACACACACACACACACACACACACACACACACACACACACACACACACACACACACACACACACACACACACACACACACACACACACACACACACACACACACACACACACACACACACACACACACACACACACACACGTAAGTGTTCCTGAGCAAGAGAATATGGATGATGAATATTCAACCATTCAGTCACCTCATTGGCTCTTCCCCTTGACTCAAAATATGTTGATTAGTATTCCCACAATTATCCTAGCCTTCCTAACTTCCTTTTTAAGCAGTGTTTCTCTTACCTTGTATTGGCCTGTGACACAATTTTGAAGACAAGAACATTTGTGTATGATATCAACTTGTTCTGTGTGTGAAAAATGTTTTCACACACAGTGTGAAAACAATGAAAACAATTACCGTATTGACCCGAATATAAGACGACCCCGATTATAAGACGACCCCTCTTTTTCAAGACTCATTTTTGGAAAAAAAATATATTTATTTTTTTTGAAGACCAAATCTTTTTTTTATAAAGAAAATCTTTTTTTTGGAAAATAATGATAACACACATCACACATTGTGTTAAAATTTGCCTAACTTGACAAACAAAAACAAAACAGGCTAGATAGATTGCAATGAAACAGTAGTGCAATAAAACGGTAGAGCAATGAAACAGAACATCAGTCTATTGGTCACATCAAGTCTTCTCATTCAGCTCGTCTTCTACGTCGCTGGTTGTTCCTCTCACTCCCGCTATCGTCACTCACGGTGTCTGCTTCCCCGTCTCCTCCCACATCACGTCATCCTCGCTGCCATCCATGGCATACGCAGCATTTCTTAAACCCATTAATGCTTTCTGGGGAAACGTCAGCCCATGCTTGCAAGATCCATTCACAGAGCAAACGTACTGCAGGCTTTTGGATTTTTCCAGACGGTGTCAGTGCGTGATTAGCAGCCAGGAGCCACTCTGTGGATCTCTTGCGCAGATTAACCTTGAATGGTTTGTTAACGACCACATCCAACACCTGCAGCTGGCTTGTCATTCCGCCCGGTATGATCACTAGGTGACTAGGTTTTGACTGGCTCAGTCAAGTGTCCACGGAAAGCATCCAGAATCAACATGTTCCTCTGCTTTCTGAGTCCCCCACGCCGTCTGCCCCACACCACCTTGAGCCAGTCCACCACAAGCTCCGTCTCCATCCAGCCCTTTGCCTGGGCACCTACCATAATCCCCCACGTACGGGGGAAGTTGTGTCCCATCTGCGAGGCGCGTTAACATGACCGTTACTCGGCTCTTCTCGTTTCCAGTAGATCAGTAGATCACTGATTTGTCGCCTTTCTTATGCACAGTGACAGATGGCATGTCAAAATACACAGGCGTTTGATCCACATTGCCCATCTGATCAAGGGGGTATGAGTGCTTCTTCCTTAACTTGATCACATATCGCTGATAAGACAGGAGCTTCTCTCTGGAGTCTGAGGGCAGGCGCTGGGCTTGTCCTGCGTCGCAATGACAGGTGTTTGATGTCTCTGCTTCGTTTATCACCATTATCTTAAAATTGGCATCGTAACTTCGTCTCTTCTGTTTATTAACTTGCCCTACTTTTGAGCCACTTTTTTCAAGTTGGTCGCTGTCTCTCCATTTCTAACTCTCCAGGTAACTGTTTTTATGTACTGTTACTTTAAGACTTTGAGTTACTTTAAGTGTCGCGCGGTGTCTCGGAACACTCGTTTGGCGCGATCTGTTGTTGCGCAATTACATGTGCAATTACGGTACATCGAAAAGTCTAAACCCCGATTATAAGACGACCCCTCTTTTTTTGATTTTTTTCTAGGAAAAAAAACCCGTCTTATATTCGGGTCAATACGGTAAATATTATTTTTTGAATTGCTCTGTTTGCATATCTACAGACAGGGACCATTTACGGCAATCAAACAAACACATTGTGTTCATAACTCCGATACAACAACTGATGTGATTGTCAATCATGAATTATTCTCAATACTTAGACCAATGTTAGGTCCGATCACTCAGGGCTATAGGTCAATGTTAGGTCCGATCACTCTGAAATATAGAGTGTCACGAGTTGTCTGGAACGAGTAATTGAAGTCTAGCCCAGAGTATTTTCTGCCTTGAAATAGGGAGATGTTTACATGCAAAACAACAAAACGAAAATTGCAGTGTCCAAATAAGTGGGGAGTAATCAAGCAGTGCACAGTGTGCATTCAAAGCTGTAATGCCTCGTTCCAGACAACTCGTATGTCAGATTTGAAACTTTAGAGTTCCTCCTCAAAGCGCTGCGGGTGCATGACGCAAACCGTACACAGAAAGTAGGGCTGGCGGTGACAAGTTGGGGTTTCTTTGGCTCGCGATTAGACAATTAACACGGATAACTGGTTTTACTACGATAGTATTTCAATGAAATACAGGTAAATATACTTTAGACGAGAAACTTCGACTTCAGGTGGCATTTCATTGCATTGTTTTCTAGTAGGGGGTCGTGAATTCTCGACTTACCAGTTGGCATAAGACGCGCGTATGACAAACTACTATCTTTGTCTTTATACTGTCTATGAAGTGCTCCGGTTTGAAACCAATACAATGCTCGCTCTTTTTCAGTTCAATTACGTTCAAGTTGCTTCATTGACATGGCTATAAGAAACAATATTACCAAAACACACTTGGGTAATAAACACATGCATATGCAAGGCTATGTAAACACAGGCTGCACTACACACACCTGCTGCAGCAAGCTGAGCCAGGACACTGGTAGGCACTTTGCCTCAGTTTTCTTGGACATAATCGGCATTGATAATAACTTGGATGTCCCAAATACTATTACATCAATGTTGAGATTTTGTGTGTGTCATGTGACCAATGCATTGCACCAATGCCCCAATTACTGTCAGACCGAGTCATGAATTGACAGAGACTGAAGTGAACTGCGAAGAGCAGTGCACAAATGAATAGTAAAGATAAATACCATAATAACCTTTGAATGTGTGCGTGTCATAATATGTATTATAAAGGTAGATATAACCTCCCCAACCTGCCGATCTCTCTTAAAACAAAACCAAAAGGTAGGCCCCAGGTCAACTTGACATCGCCCCCGGGTCTTTTAGAAAGCTAGAATGGCCCCTGGTAAGGGGTCCCTGGCCCAAAAAAAGGTTAAGAACCCCTGTCTTATATGACCGTCAACATGGTTATGTATGCCATTTTGTCACCATTATTAAAATAAGTTTAAAAAAGTCTGAGTAAAATCCTTTGTTTTTGCCTGTCTCCACTTCCATTGTATAAAGTCGTAACCATGGAGATAACACGTCCCTTCTTCCTATAATTCTCAGTCCAAAACATCTGCAAAATCTTATACTGCTTGGAATCGAGCTGAAACTGGTTTTAAAGTATTTTAAAATATGAAATTTTGTAATAAAAAATAAAAAGTACTTCAAAATCTATCTAGAGCTTATAAGTCAGCGACCTCCCTGGACCCCCAGATGCATTATCAGACCACCCCGGAGGGCTCCCGACCCAGCAGTTGGGATCCACTAGCTGAAAGTTAAGAGGCTGCTGTGATTGGCTGACCTTGCGGATCAGGTGGTTCTCGGTGTCTGCCACGTACACCAGGTGCCCCGCAATAGCCACGCCCTGCGGCGCGCAAAAGGTGGCCTCCGACAGGTCGCCATCCCGCCTGCCGCTCTGCGGACCTATGACATCACAAATGAAGCGTCACATCAACAATGTTTACAGGCGGTACGAGTCTGACCGTGAAAACAAGAGCGACCGTGAGGATTGCTACACAATTTCAACAATAAAAGTCATTCTGATCCGATTCGAATTTGTCGTTTATCTTTTTGTTGAAGTCTAGTAAAGTAAAGCAGAGCCGTGTGCTGCAGCATTTAACTGTTGCAAAGCCACGAGTTTGAAAAGCATCTGGAAGAAAAACCTGCTGCATTTCTGTGTTGTTTGGGCACCAAGACTATTATAGTTGATTACAGTTGGCGCCTGCTCAAATATCTCCCTGTACAAAAATAAGCCTTGTCAATTTTTTTTCAATCAAGAAAAAAATAAAATCAAGTACAAATCTAGATATTTCTCCTGGGAAAACCAGTAAAAAAAGGAACCACCAGGTTAACCAGCACGTCTAGATAACCCCAGCCCCTGACTCCTTGACACACCACCCCCTGACCCCATAACCCCCCACCCCCTGACTTCTGAACCCCCCACCCCCTGGCTCCCTGACCCCCCAGCCCGACTCCCTAACCCCCCACCCCTACCCCCTGACTCCCTAACCCCCCACCCCCTGACTACCTAACGCCCCACCCCCACTCCCTGACTCCCTAACCCCCCACCCCTACCCCCTGACTCCCTAACCCCCCACCCCCACCCCCTGACTGCCTAACGCCCCACGCCCACTCCCTGACTCCCTAACCCCCCACCCCTACCCCCTGACTCCCTAACCCCCCACCCCCTGACTGCCTAACGCCCCACGCCCACTCCCTGACTCCCTAACCCCCCACCCCTACCCCCTGACTCCCTAACCCCCCACCCCCCTAACCCCCCACCCCCTGACCCCCTACCTCCGACGGTGTGCAGCAGCCTCCCCGTGGACGTCACCACCAGGATGCGGTGGTGACCGGTGTCGGCGATGGCCATCGTCCTCCCGTCGTCGTCCACGGCGACCTTCCCCGGGAAGGAGAGCAGCGTGGGCGGCAGGGAGTCGCGGTACAGCCTCAACCCCACACCCTGCGCCGTCAGCAGCCCCCGCTCGCGGTAGTACCGCAGGGCGACGTCCGCAAAGAGTGCCAGCCGCTGGCGTTGGCCCTCGCCCACCAGGGAGAACAGGAGGTTCCCCCGTGGGCCCAGCAGCACCAGGGTGGGCCAGCAGGACACCTCCAGGTCGGCCCACAGCCGCGCCTCCCCGTCGTTCACCACCGGGTGGCGGATGTCGTAGCGCAGCACGGCGCTGCGCACGTTGTCCAGCACCTGGAGGAGGAGGAGGGAGGGGGGAAAGGAAGAGGAACAATGAAGGATGAGTGAGGAAGAGAGAGGAGAAGGAGGAGAAGGAAGGAAGAGGAGGATGTAGGAGGAGGAAGAGGATGTAGGAGGAGGAGGAGAAATAGGAGAAGGAAGAGGAAAGACGTAGGAGGAAGAGGAGGAGAGGAAAAGAAGAAGGGCGGGAGGAGGAGGAGGAAGAGGATGAAGAGCAGGAAGGACAAAGGAGATAAAAGGGGAGATGGAGATGAGGGGGAGGAGGAAGAAGAGTGACAATGTGGAAGGACATTGTCAGCATTGTCGGCTTGGTCACTTTTTTCATCCAAATAAAAACAAAAATACAACAAACAAAAAAGGTCTGAAGCTTTAGAAAAGTGCCTAATGTGGGAGTATGAAAAGCATTATTTAAACTGGTTTCATATTCACAGCTGGGAACAATGAAGCAACACATACCTTTTCATTGGGGAACTTGGCAGAGTGTACGCCCACAATAACCAGTCCATCTGGAGGTGGATAAACCAGTGCATTAGAGTGAAGTAAAAGTGTGGTAAAACATGAAAAGGGTTCCCACATCAATTGCCCACTTTGACAAGACATGAGTATATATTCCCTGTTGAAATAATGATCTGATAAAACATTGGAACACAGTCCCTGCCTCTTTGCCTGAGGCAGCAACTCTGATACTGGAAAGTATCACACTTTCTACTTTCCCCATTTTCCAATTTTTTTTTTATCTGTACAGCACCTAAGGCGGCACTTGTTCTGAGGAAACCAGCCAATGTGAATACGTCTCAAAAACACCCTCGCAAAACGGAGGCCGGTCTATCAATGTCCTTTTTTTGATGCATGCAAATTTAATAAGGATTTTTATTTTTTATTGTCAAAAATGATTTGCCATGGTTGACTGAATGTATCTGATTTTGATGGAAGTGTCTTATTAGCGCCTCGGGTGTCCAGGTGCGAAGTTATCACCTGTCACCCGCCAATGGCCGATACCGTTGGTACATTTATCCACTCCACTCGCAGGTAGGAAGACAACATTCTAACTTTGGACCCTGTTTGCATATACAAGATGCGACACAAAATAAATAAATATCTATCTATCTATCTATCTATCTATATATATAGATATATTTGGGGGTAATTGATTGTAAGGTTTCTGGTTTGATTCTAGGTTATCACAGTGTCGCATAGCTTCTGACGAGATGGTTGTCGTCTTGTGAGGTTAACACCTCCATAGGTGTGTGTGACTTGAAACCGAGCAGCAGTGTGGTGGTAGCTCAACCCGCCAGTGTGCTAACCCAGGCGTCAATAAGTCTTGTAGTGAATCTGATTTGAAGGTCCCATTTGCACCTGAGGTCTATGCTATGCGTCATTCCCTCTCCTTTTTTTCAACCCACAAACAAAATACAACAATTAAAGTGAGGCGGCTCTTTGAGGGCCATGGGGGCTAAAAAGACCAGCCATGTAAACACAGCCGGTTCCCCTGTGAAAATGATCCATGACATCACAAGGGGAGGAAGATGTGTTTGACTCTGAGCACAAGTGATCAAGTGACCTTGGTCAATCAAAAGATAGATCCTATCAACACAGCAGGCTCATTTTAGTACACAAGGAGCCCAATTGATCGATCTCTCTCTCTCTCTCTCTCTCTCTCTCTCTCTCTCTCTCTCTCTCTCTCTCTCTCTCTCTCTCTCTCTCTCTCTCTCTCTCTCTCTCTCTCTCTCTCTCTCTCTCTCTCTCTCTCTCTCTCTCTCTCTCTCTCTCTCTCTCTCTCTCTCTCTCTCTCTCTCTCTCTCTCTCTCTCTCTCTCTCTCTCTCTCTCCTTATGTAACGATGTTACTTAAGAGAGCTTCAAGTTCCACGTGCTCTTCCACCCTTTGAACTCTTTCATGGGTCCGGACTGTTGTCAGATAATGTTAATAATGGTTTCAATAATGTACCAGAAACTGTAGTCTACTCTTGACTTTCTGCGCAATGTTGATATAAATTTTTGTACATTTACATAGCTATGACTCGTCAACTTGTGTATGCGGATATATTTTCTGTGTTCAATATTCGTATTTTAAATTGGTATCTTTGATTTTATGTACACTACTATGTACTACTACTTCTACTGCTTTGTGCTGCGACACCCATATTTCCCATCCGAGAAGTGTCATCTTATCTTATCTACCCGTACTTCCAACTACTTTAAACTGTCCAAGCACTGCTCCTACACAAGGAACAGAGGACGGTAACACAGACACACACAGCAGAGACCAATACTGAAACTCATTCCCCATATATAGTATGTGTCTTATCCAATCAAGCTTCCCTTCATCGAAATTAAATCACAAAAACGTCTTCAATGATATCTAATAACCCAAATGTGTCGTGTTGTTGAACCCAAGTCTGAGTGGGCAACATTTTAATAACCACTGCACTCCTCCGGATCCAATAGAAACGTAATTAGTAATTATTACTGATATGACATCTGATGGGACACTGAAAGCTAAGCTAGCATTACTTATCGACTGCTATTGTTCCTTCTACCATGCAACCATTTGAGTACAGACTTCAGTGAGAGAGCGTCCACCATTGTGATTCTTTTGAAATACAAAACTTTAGGGAGTGTCAATTTAATTGACAATTAAAATAAAAAAATATACTGTAGAATTATAAAAACAAGCAGAGTTAAATCCATATGATACACAGAGAAATATATCATTTTAAATAACAATAGTTACGAGGTTATGAGAGTCTAGCCCCTCCAACTAAACAGTCTCGTTGGGAAGCCACCGCCACAAGCATGAATTGAGGACACACGTCACTTCTGCCGGGTGAAAGAAACACTGAGGTCCAAAGATAGAGCCAAAGTGGTGGTGGTGGGTGGTGGTGGAGGTGGAGGTGGTGGTGGTGGTGGTGGGTGGTGGGTGGTGGGTGGTGGTGGTGGTGGTGGTGGGTGGTGGTGGTGGTGGGTGGTGGTGGTGGGTGGTGGTGGTGGTGGTGGGTGGTGGGTGGTGGTGGGTGGTGGTGGTGGTGGTGGTGGTGGTGGTGGTGGTGGTGGTGGTGGTGGTGGTGGTGGTGGTGGTGGTGGTGGTGGTGGTGGTGGTGGAGGTGGTGGTGGTGGTGGTGGTGGGTGGTGGTGGTGGTGGTGGTGGTGGTGGTGGTGGTGGTGGTGGAGGTGGTGGTGGTGGTGGTGGTGGTGGTGGTGGTGGTGGTGGTGGTGGTGGAGGTGGTGGTGGTGGTGGTGGGTGGTGGTGGGTGGTGGTGGTGGTGGTGGTGCACATGGCTCCCACACCTCATTGGGCACAGCAGCAAACGATGTACCGGCGGTTGTGATAAAGATAAGATAAAGATAAAGATAAAGATAAGATAAAGATAAAGATAAAGATAAAGATAAAGATAAAGATAAGGGCCGGGGGGGAGATACTGTAGTGTTTGTTTTGCGTGCTGCTTACAATGTTTATACAGTGTTTGAGTATACATGATGTATGTGTGTGGGTGTGTGTTGGCTATAGTAAATGTGGCGTTTTAGTGTGTTGGTTGGTGTGTACATGGTTAATATTTGTGTGTAAAAAGTGTCTTGGTGTGTACGTCAGTGTATCAGCATGTGTTGGTTGGTATGTGAATGTGGGGGTGTGTGTGTGTGTGTGTGTGTGTGTCAGTTTACTGGCTGGTGTGTATGTGGTTGTGTCAGTGTCTTAGTGTGTGTGTGTGTGTGTGTGTCAGTTTACTGGTTGGTGTGTATGTGGTTGTGTCAGTGTCTTAGTGTGTGTAAGTTTACTGGCTGGTGTGTGTGTGTGTGTGTGTGTGTGTGTGTGTGTGTGTGTGTGTGTGTGTGTGTGTGTGTGTGTGTGTGTGTGTGTGTGTGTGTGTGTGTGTGTGTGTGTGTGTGTGTGTGTGTGTGTGTGTGTGTGTGTGCATGTGTATCTGCGTTGAAACTGGACAGAAGCTATGCTGTTTTATCAGAAGCCCATTTCAAAGAGATTGTAGATAATGGCATTAGCCTGTCTTTAAGCAAGGCAACATGATTACAATATATACTTGTCGTTGACACAATGCAAATGTATTGATACGTTGTATTCATCAATATGTTGGTGTATTTAATTAATTGTTTCGTGGCACATAACGGACTGTGTGCTACTGTCTGAATGTTTAACACAAATTACACAATACATTTGTATGTTTATGAGAGAATTTCATGTTTTTCCTCTGTCATTTTCATTGTTGTTCTGTAACACTGTCAACATCTTTGAGCTACCGCATAAACAAAGACCACGGGTTGTGAGCACTACGGAGACACCATGAAGTCGTTACCGAATTACACGGCACTATCGCTTTAAATCCAAACCGCTAGAGTGTGCTTTGAGTTAGAAAGTTATTATAATAACCATTGGAGGGGGGTTTTAAGTGACTTAATGAGAGATTCAATGTATTCTTGCAGTTGTACTGCACAGTCGAGATAAAGAGGTCCTCGGGGAACAGCAACCGAAGCAGGCTGCAGTTCTCAACCTCAACCCCTGCTTCACTGAACTCTACACACATTCTAGTGATACTATAGAACACACACACACACACACACACACACACACACACACACACACACACACACACACACACACACACACACACACACACACACACACACACACACACACACACACACACACACACACACACACACACACACACACACACACACACCGAATTGCATGAACCCCCGTGCACAGTAACAGGCAATTGTGACACACACACACACCGTATAATTGACAAATCAATGTGTGTGTTCAGAAATCAGTGTCAGAAATCAAAAACTTCTATTCAGTGTTGTTGGTAAATGTAGTCTATTGAAGCAATAATACCTTGTGCGTACTATATTGACCGGGAAAGCGTTGTAAGTTGTCTTTCTCTAATAGCCTTGCTGGCAGTGCCCACATGTACCAGGATGCACTACAGCCTGCCAGTGAGTAAACCTCACTCCCACACGCCTAAAAGACTTTCTAACGACAGAAACTTCCTTCCGGGGGTCGTGAGTTCGAACCCAGTCACCGTTATACTGGTGCCATGACCCCAGATGGGAGCGAGGTTTAGGGG
This sequence comes from Muraenolepis orangiensis, assembly GCA_027704905.1. NCBI lineage: Eukaryota > Metazoa > Chordata > Actinopteri > Gadiformes > Muraenolepididae > Muraenolepis > Muraenolepis orangiensis. Next base: position 27,818,315 of record CM051014.1, on the reverse strand, counting down.
GTGAGTGTAATAGTAGACTCACCGTTACACATGTAAGGTTCTGATATACTCATCTCATCATTTATCTGGTCACCAAAAATCTGGAGGATTGAATCCTCTTAATTGGTCACATACAGGAAGAAATGTGTTTCTCTGCATTCAACCCATCCTAGTATTAGGAGCAGTGGGCAGCTATTGTATATACAGCGTCCGGGGAGCAGTGTAGGGGTCTGGTGCCTTGCTTAAGGGCACCTCGGTAGTGCACAGGTGTTTCGGGGATTTAAACCGGCGACCTTCGGGTTCCCATGCCAAGTGCCAACAGACTGAGCTATCCTGCCGCCAAGAGGTTGTAATCAACAATACAAAAAAAAATACAAAAATTTAAATGCTTGTTCAACGTCGCTGTGTATCACCACCCTAGTGCCTGTAGCTATCACTTTGTTGACCAAAACAAGCGTTAAGTGACAAGAATAATTGATGGTCCTCTGAGGAGTAAACTTTCCTGCAGAGTAACGCATACACACACAGGCTCTCTCGGGGTTGGCATAGGTAACAGCATCCAACAAAAACTGCCCATAATGAAATTCATTGCATCAGAATGATTCTGTATCAGTTGGCGTAGGCGGAGGGCAAGCGGAGCGAAGGCCCCACCAGTCAGTTAGCTCTCAGCAGCTCAGCTTCTGATCCCATGTCTTGTACAGAGAATGGAGCTGCAGCCTCGGCCTCTCTCCGCTGGGTTTCTTTGGCCTTATACTCTGGCTCGAATAAACACTAAATAAATAACTATAAATACTGCAGTCATATTCTGGTACGCTAATTTCACTGTCAGAAACGTAGCTATTTTGCAAAAAAAAAAAAAAAAAGCTAAGAGAAGGGGGAAGATTTGTTTTAAAGCGGCATCTAGACGACATCTACACCCCGCCCCCTGGCGACCTTTGATCCCAAGGAGGAGTAATCCAAGTTGACAGCCTGTAGTTCTTCCTGGTCACCAATGATGTATATTAATCAGTTGGTGGTGACCTGGAAGAACAACAGATCTGCCTTCTCGGTCAACAAAGCATGCACCGTTTTAGCTTAAAGTGACTACATTTACCAACACTGACTGGACATCCACATCAAATGTGGTAAAGTTTCCCTTTATTGATATTTATCAAAGAATAGAGAACATGATGACAAGAGAAGTCGAAAATATTTTGGGCACGAAAATAATAATAAAGTGTGTGTGGCAGAACAGAAATAGAGTCTGGTCGTCTTAAGCTCGACCTACCGGCGACCCAGTGGGTGACCTACCGGCGACCGAGTGGGTGACCTACCGGCGACCGAGTGTGTGACCTACCGGCGACCCAGTGGGTGACCTACCGGCGACCCAGTGGGTGACCTACCGGCGACCGAGTGGGTGACCTACCGGCGACCGAGTGTGTGACCTACCGGCGACCCAGTGGGTGACCTACCGGCGACCGAGTGTGTGACCTACCGGCGACCCAGTGGGTGACCTACCGGCGACCGAGTGTGTGACCTACCGGCGACCGAGTGGGTGACCTACCGGCGACCGAGTGGGTGACCTACCGGCGACCGAGTGTGTGACCTACCGGCGACCGAGTGTGTGTTCTCCAGGTGGTGCAGGTCAGGCAGGATGTGCATGCAGTTGATGCAGCAGTAAGTGAAGAAGTCCAGGACCACCACCTTTCCAGAGAGCTCCTTCTCCAGAGACAGCGGCCCTTCTGTGTTCAACCATTCTAGGCCTGCAGCAAATTAGATTAGATTAGATTAATTGATATATTCATATAATTAATGTATTGTCCTTGCACAGTACAGCGAAAAATAATTTGGCATCTAACCAGAGTGCACATGTTACAGTAAAGTGCATACAATGTGCAGTGGTAAAATAAGATATCAAAACAGTCTACAAGGTATAAAATCATGTATAAAATAACTTATAGAGGTAGGTATGAGATATGTATGAATTATAGGTGTATATACAGGTAAGTATACAAGTATCACAGTAATGGAGGGGACATAAGCAGTGTTGTGTGCTACTTACTACGATCTTTGATGTTAAAGACCTAGTCATAGAGCACACAAAGCGCATTTTGTTTTCATGAACTGAAGGTCTGGTGTCTTAAAATACAACGTAGATGACAAACATGCACATGCCTTTCAGCTTGGGACCGACATAGCCTTCGGTAATGTGAAAGATACGGATCTATTTAGGTTGAATGTTATAAACTTTGAAGTTAGTTGCATAAAGAATGAGTCAAGTCACAAGTCAACAGTTTAAAAAAACGTCACTCTTGGGTTGGGCCAAGTCTGAAGCTTCATAAAGTTGACCCAAGGGAAGGAAACTTTGATCCCGAACTCTAATGACGCATAAAGGGGTGTGTAACAATGTGTAAACTTTATATAATGTTATTTAATGTACATGTTTAATGGAGTTTATGAACGTCCAGAGCACACTAGCGTATGTGTTTACTGTCATTCGTGACACACTACTGCACTGTGCTCTTGTTGTTGTGCTCTCTAACCTGGCTGGAACTCGGATATCTTCAAATCCCCTCTTTCTTCTAGTGTATTCAGATACTCGTGGACGAGGTGTTCTTTCTCCGTGTGTGTTGTGGCCTCCTCCAGGGCGGTGTCCAGCTGAGTCTGGAAGGGGAACAGATCGGAAAGGCTGCTCTGGGCCGCCATCACTTCCCGACGACAACCAGCAGTCCAGCGGGTAGAGCCATCGCTAAGATTCAACCCGGTGATTTCGCAACAAAAAAAAAGAAACACATACAAATAAAAGTAAAGTCCAATTAAATGCAGTATTAGTAGTATGCAGGATTAAAAATGAATTGTGTTTCATATCGGATTATTTGTATCGAATTGAATATTATATGTTCTGTTATATTTGCTTGTCCCAAAATTTGACGAAAGTGTTTCTCCGGTTCAGCTCCTGTGTTTACTTATGTTGCCGAAAGCGCAAAGTGCAGTACTGTTATGATAATGTAACAGCTGATCATGATCGAAAATGTACGTTATACATTCCGTTTTAACACCGCCACACCCTTTTCAATAATCGCGTACACTTTGTGTATAAAGCGTACACTTTGTGTATAAAGCGTACACTTTGTGGAGCGCTTTTTTTTTTTAAATGTAAAACGGAATGTTATTAAGAAGACGTTGTTGCTGTTTTATAACAAGGATTCCAGAGCCTTCGCCACCATCACCCAGACACCTCGACTCACCACATGTCCCAGAAAGACGACAGCGAAGATGACGTCTGGGAATATAAACCACTCAGGAAGAAAAAGAAGAAGACCGCTGCATCTACAAGCCCAAAAGAAACACCCAAGAGACACAACTGTTCCACAGCCAAGTCGTCCACTAGGGACGTGAGTATGAGCCAAGGACATGTCCCTTACACGTCTGTAAAGAACCCTGGGGTTATTAACCAAGGACATGTCCCTTACACGTCTGTAAAGAACCCTGGGGTTATTAACCAAGGACATGTCCCTTACACGTCTGTAAAGAGCCCTGGGGTTATTAACCAAGGACATGTCCCTTACACGTCTGTAAAGAACCCTGGGAGTATTAACCAAGGACATGTCCCTTACACGTCTGTAAAGAACCCTGGGGTTATTAGCCAAGGACATGTCCCTTACACGTCTGTAAAGAACCCTGGGAGTATTAACCAAGGACATGTCCCTTACACGTCTGTAAAGAACCCTGGGGTTATTAGCCAAGGACATGTCCCTTACACGTCTGTAAAGAACCCTGGGGTTATTAACCAAGGACATGTCCCTTACACGTCTGTAAAGAACCCTGGGGTTATTAGCCAAGGACATGTCCCTTACACGTCTGTAAAGAACCCTGGGGTTATTAGCCAAGGACATGTCCCTTACACGTCTGTAAAGAACCCTGGGGTTATTAACCAAGGACATGTCCCTTACACGTCTGTAAAGAACCCTGGGGTTATTAACCAAGGACATGTCCCTTACACGTCTGTAAAGAGCCCTGGGGTATTAACCAAGGACATGTCCCTTACACGTCTGTAAAGAACCCTGGGGTTATTAACCAAGGACATGTCCCTTACACGTCTGTAAAGAACCCTGGGAGTATTAACAAAACAAGTGCCCCTGAAGTGAGTCCTGGACAAAGCGTCCAAGAGGCCGTGACGGCATTGCCTCATACTCTCTGCTCACCTGCATCACTGGAGCCTACAGGTGATGGAGCCACAGAAAGTGTCTTCTGTCCGATCTGTCAGATGCCCTTCTCCATCCTAGTGGCTCAGTCTCAAACAGGGCACGCTACGGAATGTCTAGACACCCCCAGGGACGACATGCTAGGTACATACATGTTGATATCCATCATAGTACAGGTGACATGTGTTGTGTGTTATTATCATTGCTTTGTAATTGTATGATTGTTGCATATACCTGCTAGATTTATATTATCCAGTTAGATACTAGAAAATGCTATTTGAATGCCAAAATGCTGTTAAACATGTTGATTACAATTTGTTGTATCCTACATTGTACTAAAATACACATTTCCACTTAAAAATATATAGTCACAGTGATAATTATTTGCAGAAGTAGTGTATTATAACATTACCCATGCATTCAATTTAGTTTTATAGCACACTTCAAACCAAGGCCATTCGTCATGCTTTTCATATGAATCACACAGGAATCACCTTTAAAAAACCTTTTAAAGGACAATTTAAAAGGGGAAACGTTATTGTCAACCGTGAATCTAACTGTGCTCTGTGAACCCTGTGCAGAATGCCCAGACGGTCTCCAGTGCTCCTCCGTCATCCTAAACCACTACAAGAGATACAACCATGCACTACTGGCCCACGGGCGAGCTGCCAACAACTCCGTCTTGTTGTTCCTCTCCCAGACGGGCGAGAGGGTCCGCTCCACGTCCGACTTGGAGAGCTCACAGGACAGCGCCACCAATTCTTCGACTTCAACTCGGTTAACTCCTTCTCTGTTCGATCACAACGCTTCCCCGGTCGGCAGCCAGCTTGCTTCGACCCCGAGTCAGGTGAGGAACAGCCTCCTGCTGCTACGCTCACCCGGTGCGGAGGACTTAAAGAAGAAGAAGGGATGGATGACTCCGAGAGGGCCTAAAACCAAGAAACTTGTGGGAAAATCAAACCCAACGGTGACGTCAAAAAGGCCTTGTGATGCGAACGGGACGCCTAGAAGCCAGGGCGACGAGAAACCACCGGACGAACCGGAACGTTCTCCTCACAATGACGATTCACTCTCCTTCTCCCCTCTGTCAGAGCTGCCTGCAGAACTGGAATTGGAGGCAGAGGTGGGTTTTATAAAAAAAGCCCTGTTTCCTCCGAGCCTCGCTGAGAGTGAGGACTCCCTGGAGCTGTTCAGTGACAATGATGACGACTTATTCACCGACCTCCTGGATCACCTGGAGTCCGACCTGGTGCCTGAGCAAGCCTTACTTGTCTCCAGCACACAGGTGGAGTCGGCTTGTCCGCTAGCAGCACCTTCCAATCGGCTAGCATGCACAGCAGCTGTTGACAACACGCTCAGCTCCACTCACAGAGAATCAGGTAGAAATCCTGCAGCGGTGCCCATTCAATCCCCTCAAAGCGTGGTTCTAGAACGTTTGAGACAAACCCTCACTGGTTCTAACAGCTTGTACAGCCAAAGCCTTAACAACAACAACAACCCAATGCTTGGCTGTTCTCAAACAGCTAGCCCAACGTCAAGCCAAGCCATGTCGCCTTGCAAGCCAGCCCTGAGCCAGCGCATGGCAGGGCAGGTGTCCAGCTTCAAGCAGACTGACATCGGGGTATTTTTTGGCCTCAAGTCCCTCAAAGACCAGCAGGGAGAGCCCGGGAGCAGAGCGCAGGCACCCAAAGCCACCACCACCCCCGGCGCGTATTCTGCTGGTGGGAGCCAGCGTGGGAGCAGACAGGGGAGATGGGACCGAGGCGAAAGGGGAGCGAGACGCAGGACCACGGGTCCTGTGGGGGCTCAGGCTGACGCAGGGCCCAGCTCGACCGACGGTGGGGGTCCTAGAGGTGGGACCCAGGGGGGAGGTTCTAGAGGTGGGACCCAGGGGGGAGGTTCTAGAGGCGGGGGGTGGACGGGCAGGTCCAGGTGGAACAGGGGAGGCGGAGAGGGGGACGGAACAAGACACTGTCCATTCTATAAGAAGATTCCAGGTCAGTGTGAATTACTTAGTGTTTATACATATACTGTGTGTATAGATATAGATATAGATATAAACTTTGTATTCATAAACATTTGCACCATTCGCCATATGTATATATACTGCATCATCCATCAGTCACTTTATTGTTCTTTAATAGTCACTTTATTGTTCTTTTTATAATTACTTTATTCCATTATATTGTTATACTATAGTGTTATAGCATATTGTAGGTAGTATACAGTGTAGTGTTGTTATAGTATAGCATATCGTAGCTAGTATATAGTGTTGTTTATTGTATACTAGGTAGTATATGGTGTTGTTTGTGGTATAGTATTGTATAGTATTGCATAGTTTATATAGTAGTGTTTTTGAATGTATCCTGCAGGTGGAGATGGGAGTAAGCATTCCATTGACACATGGCAAATAAAAACATCTTGAATCTTGAATTTTTGAATTGATGGACAGAACAGCGGAGTCTTACAGCAAACTGGGGTTGAAAGAATGTCCATGTTTTAAAGTGTCACACACAAATGTAGTTGTTTTTACTTCGATCGTTGTTGATCATTGATTTTGTTGGTATGGTTTTATGATTAAAAAAAAATATATATATTTTTTTTTGTTGTTCATCCAGGCACCGGGTTTGCCATCGACGCCTTCAATTACGGAGCGATCGAGGGGATCTCCGCCTACTTCCTCACCCACTTCCACTCTGACCACTATGGAGGACTGACCAAAAAGTCCACCCTCCCCGTCTACTGCAACAAAGTAGGTCGTACCTCCTGGTCTGGGCGGCAGTGTGGAGATGGAAGTAATGATGCTACATCAAACTGCTTATAATGTTACTTACTGTAATGGAATGCGCCAATCTCACATTCCCACACACATTGAGCAGTGAGTCATTGTTTTTTACAGCACAAAGGCAAAAGGTTTGAGTCAAACAATGAAAACAGTCCTTGGCATCTCATTTTATTTAGAGGCAGCTAATATTCCTGGAAGAACTTGGCTTGGGAGGCGATAGGTCGCCGGCGTAAGTCCCTGAAACACCCGGGCACTGTCGGGGTGTCATTGAGCAAGGCACCAGACCCCTACACTGCTCCCCAGGCGCTGTATAGAAAAGATAGCTGCCCACTGCTTCTAATACTAGGATGGGTTGAATGCAAAGAAACAAATTTCACGGTGTGTGTGTACATGTGTATGTGACCAATAAAGATTTACTGCATTTGCAGTCTGTTCTAAAAATACATCCACTCAAATGGCCCTGAACGGCCACACACACACACACACACACACACACACACACACACACACACACACACACACACACACACACACACACACACACACACACACAGGTGCCATTTTTGAGAGAGGAAAAAAGTGGAAACATACAGCCATGAATGCAAAGCGAGCCTGCCAATAATTCCCCATTAACATGCCTCTCCTCCTCCTCCACTCCATCACTGTGGAGGAGCGCACTGCCTCTCCTCCTCCACTCCATCACTGTGGAGGAGGCCCTGCCTCTTATCAGCTACACTAATGTACTCTGCTTGCCGTTTCTCCCAGCGTGAATTCTAATTGGCCCGTCGGCTCTCTGCCGGAGTCCGAGTCCGCTCGGTGTCCTCAGCGCTCCGTCGGAAAAGGCTTTGGAAATTGAACAGATTGATAAAATGCCATTTATTCTTGAGTGGCAGACCTAGAAATGCTTTTAAGAACTATTTTAATTTGTGGATTTAATGAGTTTAAGTTCACGACTTCACTGACTGTTGCAAAAAAAAAAATCTAACTCTCTGGGGTAGCAATTAGTTCACAGACGTATTAACTTTCTGTCCCAGCTAACTGTGGGCTAGTTGAGTCGCAGGGTAACTGTGGCTAGCTTGGTCACAGGCTAACTGTGGCTAGCTGGGTGCCAAGCTAACTCGCTAGCTGAGTTGCAGGTTAACTGTGGCGAGTTAAGTCACAGGGTAACTGGGGCTAGCTGGCTCATAAGCCAACTGTGGCTAGCTTGGTCACAGGTTAACTGGCTAGCTAGGTCCCAAGCTAATTGTAGCTGGCTGGGTCACAGGCTAACTGTGGCCAGTTGAGTCGCAGGCTAACTGTGTGGCTAGATGGGTCACAGGCTAACTTTGGCAAGCTGGGTTGCAGACTAACTGTGGCGATCTGGGTCACAAGCTAACTGTGGGTAGCTGGGTCGCAGGCTAACTGTCGCTAGATGGTTCACAGCCCAGGGCACTTGGACTGATTCCAGAGAGAGGGAAAGTGTGACGATCATTCAACCGTCTTTCTGGGGAGAAAGGGCTTTATATTATTTTTGTTATTCAGGGAAGCTGTACAAAGTCTCCAGTCTATAAGTTCTCTCGTGCAGGTCATGCCCTTGTGTATTTTTCATCAAGGCATTTCTTAAAATATGTGTGCTTATTGAATTAGTAGATTGGATGGAAAATGGAGCGTACTCCGGGCCGACCGCACACCGGCACACAGTCCCTTGACCTCTCCGTATTTTTAGCTCCCGGTTCGTGCTCTGCTTTGCTGTATCCATGGTTACCAATTGATGGGGATGTAACTTTTTATTTTTTCATTGATCCAGATAGTAGAGGGACCCATACAGGCAACATGACATTGACCTTTTTTGGCTCATTTAGCTAATTTACTGTAAAACATATGTGATTTGTGGACAGGATAGTGTAGTGGTAAGGTTGTGTGTTTGATCCCCAACACCTGGGGTCTACCCGTAGGTATGCTTGACTTTGAGAAGGCTGCCTAGTCCCCAACCTCCTCCTAAAAAACACATGTATCTGAATTCACCGCGATACACTTTGGATAGAAGCACCTGGAAAATAAATCAAATCCATTTTGTGAATGTTTTTGTAGTACACATGCATTGTTCGTGACTTTCCCTATCAAATCCTGAAAGGCGAATGCTTTGCTGAACCCTGCCTTCATCTCTGTACATTGTACATGGGTCATGACGGGCGGGAGTGACGGGTGTCCCTCGCAAGCGTGTCGCTGGGCGTAACCGTGCCGATGACTTGCCATGTGGCAACCTCCTCTGCTGTGGTAAACCCCGCCCCCAATGCCTACAAGAACGACAGAAGCACCCGACTGGCCACAGCCATTTGGAGCCTTGTCTTCCAATCATGAGGTTACCGGTTCAACCCAGTTGTATTTCTGATCGCATTGGGCTACTGTCTGCGCTCTGTCACACTGGCAAAAAAAATTATTATATATATATATTATAGAATTTTTCTTTATTTGGATTGTATGATTAGATTGTTCTCATTCTCTCTTATATACATTTGGATAAAAGTCTGCAGAATGACAACGTGAAGCCGCAATGTAAACCCACTGTGGTGTCCAGTGAGAACCAGTGTTTCCTACATGTTCTCCACCCTGAAGTCTTTCCGCTCGGTGGAGTGACCAGGACCTTCTCTCCATTGTGGCTCCATTGCAGATCACGGGGAACCTAGTGCGCAGCAAACTGAAAGTGCAGGAGCGGTACCTCCACATCCTCCCCATGAACACCAGGGTGACGGTGTGCGGCGTGGAGGTCACCCTGATGGAGGCCAATCAGTGAGTGACCTACATGGTCTGGCTGTCTGTCCCCCTCATCGAGGGCTGAGCTCATCGGAGAAGGGATGGTGTAAAGTAGTCACAATGCACCAGTGTGGGATCATGGGATTGGTTTATGCACATGCTTTGAGTTGGGTAAGATGAGGAGATGAGAAGATATTCCAGGGCTCAACAATAACTTTTGCCCTATTGCCCGGGGGAAGTCAAATGACACGTCAGGCAAGTAAATGCACTTGCTCACAAAAAATACCATATCATCAGCAAGAGTATTTACTTAAAAAAAGATGCAACATGACAGTAAGCTTGAGCCTTTGTTGTTATTTGATAACCACTCATAAATAAAACATACATTCGGGCAAGTAAAAAAAAACCTTAACGTTGAGCCCTGTATTCCATGTAATTCACTTTTCCGTGTTCAGTCAGTTCTGAATCACCGCGACCATGTTATTGGATTATGGCTCTGCCAAAAATAACGTCTGTGTTGGAGGAGTTCAGTTGAAATGGCTGGGGGCAGCATAGTCTAGTGGCTGGTGTGATTGACATTCCAAGCTACAATGTAATGGGAGCCACAGTCTACCTGTGTCCCCAAGCAAGATTCAGAACGCCCCACCTGCCACTTAAAATGAACAGCCAGTCGTTGGATAAGAGCGCCTGTTTTAATTCCCACAGTATTGTTATCATCCATCAGTGACTTTATGGTTATTTTTATTGTGTATAGTATTGTTATAGTATAATGTTGTGTATATAGTATAGTATTGCATAGTATAGTGTAGTATAGTATAGTATTGTTGTTGAAATGCATACTGCGGGAGTGAACATAAGCATAACGTAAGCATTCCATTGTACTACACAATAAAAACATCTTGAATCTTGTAAGACCGTCATGGGGGTTTTTCAAAGTGGTTTGTCGTTGTCTTCAGTGATAACCTCGTTCCTCCGCCCTCTTCTCTGGTGCTAGTTGTCCCGGAGCGGCCATGCTGCTGTTCTCCCTCCCTGATGGACAGATCGTCCTCCACACGGGCGATTTCCGAGCCAACCCTAAGATGGAGAGCTACCCCGACTTGCTGAGCTGTAGGGTCCAGACCCTCTATCTGGACACCACGTCAGTACCCGCCTGCTCCTGTGTCCTCTCTCTGTCTGTCTGTCTCTTTTGGGGTTTCTCTCCCCATCTTTCTGTAGCTTGTGGTAATCTTAAATTGTTTAAACATTGTTGATGTTTGATTTCTCAATAGTTGTCATGGCTTATTGACCATTAACATGTACAGCTTTTAGTAAGCTTATGCCCCCATCACACCAAAGTAGTAAAAAATACTACAACGGGCTGTGATCACGGTAGAATGCGTAGTTTGGCGTAAAATACTAGTTTGGTGTGATGGGGGTATTAACTTAAGCTGCAAATGTAATACCCCCATCATACCAAACTAGTTCTCAATACGTTCATGATAATGTTGTCGAACGGGCTCCAACTGTGTATGGACGTAGTGGACGTAGTAGCAACTATTTACAGTCTTTTGACAAACTTGAACTGGATACAAACGGACTGCAGACTGGCTAAGAACGAGATAAGAACAAGATAGACTTATTGAGGGCTGCTTATGAACAAACTAGCATCGTATTTTACACCAAACTACGCATTTTACCGCGATCACAGCCCGTTCTAGGGCTAACTACTTTGGTGTGATGGTGTCACATAGCAGATCCAAGTATAGATGCATCGATACACACATGGATTGACTGCCCGCTGCCTCTCTGTCCTCTCTCCAGGTACTGCAGTCCTGAGTACACCTTCCCCAGTCAGCAGGAGGCCGTTCACTTTGCTGCCAACACTGCCTTCGAGGTGGTCGCCCTCCATCCCCGCACCTTGGTCGTTTGTGGCTCCTACTCTGTGGGCAAGGAGAAGGTCTTCTTAGGTAATGTTTACAAGGTGTTCTGAGTTAATGTTTACATGGTCTTCTTAGGTAATGTTTACAAGGTGTTCTGAGTTAATGTTTACATGGTCTTCTTAGGTAATGTTTACAAGGTGTTCTGAGTTAATGTTTACAAGGTCTTTCTTAGGTAATGTTTACAAGGTGTTCTTAGGTAATGTTACATGGTCTTTGTTGGGTAATGTTTACAAGGTGTTCTGAGTTAATGTTTACATGGTCTTCTTAGGTAATGTTTACACAGTGTTCTTAGGTAATGTTTACAAGGTCTTTGTTAGGTAATGTTTACAAGGTGTTCTTAGGTAATGTTACATGGTCTTTGTTGGGTAATGTTTACAAGGTGTTCTGAGTTAATGTTTACATGGTCTTCTTAGGTAATGTTTACACAGTGTTCTTAGGTAATGTTTACAAGGTCTTTGTTAGGTAATGTTTACAAGGTGTTCTTAGGTAATGTTACATGGTCTTTGTTGGGTAATGTTTACAAGGTGTTCTGAGTTAATGTTTACATGGTCTTCTTAGGTAATGTTTACACAGTGTTCTTAGGTCATGTTTACAAGGTCTTTGTTGGGTAATGTTTACAAGGTGTTCTTAGGTCATGTTTACAAGGTCTTTCTTAGGTAATGTATAAGGTCTTTCTTAGGTAATGTTTACAAGGTGTTCTTAGGTAATGTTAACATGGTCTATGTTAGGTAATGTTTACAAGGTCTTCTTGGTACTGTTACGCCTAGCACGTTGCTAGGCGTAACCATGATGATGGCCGTGCCACACGGCAACAGCCTCCGCTGTCAAACAGCTCTCTTCTTCCCACCTCACGTCTCCCTATCACAACTGTGAAACCTGAGTGCTGGGGAGAATTGGAGGATTACTTCTCTTTTGAGAAGAACAGCGCGCAGGTGACTTGATTCAATATTTTCGCTCCCACGTTATCTAAGGCCACGGCTTGCTCTGGTTGATGGAACAAGCCAGTGTTGGACGGAGGGCAAAGCGTCCTCTGTCCTCGTGTAGCACCAGCAGCACAGTGTGTGGGCCCACAAGCGCTACCTATGACCCGTTTAAAGCTTAACATGAACACCTAAATGTGTCTAGCATTCATGGCCTCAGTTGATGGTGAGCATATGCAACATTAATATTGATGTGGACACTTTACTTTAGATCCTTTTGGGGAAGGCAAAACACCCGACTTTTCTTCGTGTGGTTTTAGAAATATATTTTTATATTTTAGTATTATGTTGAGATGTCTTTTATTTAGTATTTTCTCGCATTGATCCGTAGCACTGGCAGAGGTTCTGGGGTCCAACATATGCCTCTCCCGGGACAAGTACAACACCATGTGCTGCCTGGAGTCTGAGCCAATCAAAAAGCTGCTCACCACGGACTGGAAGGCCGCCCAGGTCCATGTATTACCCATGATGCAACTCAACGTCAAAGTAGGTGCACCTTGTTTACCTGTTGGTTGGTTTGTTTTGGACGTGTATTGGTTGGAGTCAAAGGGTTTTTACAGGCCTGGGAAAAATAATCAGTCATTTAAAATTATATCTATTTCAAAATCGAATAAATGCACCTTAAGAAGTACCATTAGTGTTGAGACAAACCTAAATCATATTTAATTCATTTATTCTATGTGACTTTTATGAATATGTATGTGCTGCAAATACAGCAGACGGTTTAATCTTGTCTCACTCAAGAATACTTCTAGTGAATATACTAAAAGGCTCTAGTCTTTTTCATTCAGTGCAGAACATTTCAAATGTATAGTCCCGGGTGACCCAAATCTGTCATTTGCTTCAATTTAGGTTTGTTTTAGTGCTGTTGACCTCGTGTGCCCAGTTAAAGTGATTGCAAATGTTTTCTAGTCAATGCGGATTAGGAAAAGGTCTATATCCGTAAGTGGATGTTATTAAGGTGAGATATCTACAGAAGGAGTGACCTCAAAGCTAATTGACCAACGCTGCTAATCATAAGCCTGACCAATCGCCCACATTAGCCAACTTGTTCCGGCCCCACACTCTTTACATAACATTTCAAATGAAATGGCTCGCTTAATTGACCCTTTGCACATGGCCAGTCAATCCTTGAGAACGGTATAGTCTGGCCAATATAGCCAGGTTAATAAGAAACAACTTTATCAAACTTTGAGGGATGACTAATGACAACATCAACATTGAATGTATGAACAAATATTCAAGGTTTTTCAAGGTTCCAAAACTTTATTTGTCACATACACATATGTAGAATGTGCAGTGAAATGAAAGTGGCAGTGCCTTACAGAAATGTTGTATTTATAAAACTAAGTATATACAAATATATACACTATATATCTATCTATCTATGTGTGTATGCTTTATACTATACACTATATATCTATCTATCTGTGTGGGCATGAGATGGGCCGTGTGTGAGACTTTGTGGGGGCCCTGGTAAGATCTGTGTTCACAGTCCCGATGGCCTGTGGGAAGAAACGTCTCAGTCTCTCAGTTTTTTGCTGCGTGGGACTGAGACAGAGTTTCTTCCCATAGATTTGATTTGGGTGACCAGGGACTTTAAAACCCCAGATGAGTCTTCCTTGAAGACATACGTTAAAAGTCAAGTCGAGTATAGCGTACCGTCCTTCACAGTTACAGTCTCAACGGACGTTGATTGCTCTATTCCACAACACCAAGAGCAGCTCCCTCAGAACCCAATGAGATCCTTGAGTAGGAACACAGAAGAGGGATCCCTCCTTCCCGGGTTGGTGAGCAGTGCATGATCATGAGCAGATAAGGATTTCAGAGTCGTGACTGTAGGCTAGTCTAATTAGTTAATCTGAACAGTGCTAATGCATCATGGGAATAACCCCCAGAAATGGCAAACGTAAACTTAACGGCATAGTGGAATTAAGGGAAACAGAAAGTGATAGCTTAGAGAGTTGCATAAGGTTTATCTGGTTGTAACATGGAATGATTTACATTTTACCACTAAAATTGTTTTTGAAGATCTTTGCTTCGTGCTGACGTTGACTAATAGCCCCATCACATTCAACCCGTGGACCATGCATATTCAGGTGTGAAGGACGGAGCGTCGGCTAATTAGCGAAACGCTAATCATGACGATCAGTCTGCCTGCACAACGCCAGATAAAGCTGACTTCATAATCATTTCCGTGATTTATTTCCGTCCAGACCGGCTGACGCAGTGGTAGGGGGGGGGGGGGGGGGTGCAGAGGGGGAGGACATGTCTGTTTCTGACATTACATCCAGGATGGGAATAAAGCTTGTTGTAAAAACGTAGTTCTTATTTTTTGGGAGTCACCTTGAGAATCATATTCATGAGGTTATTTTTAGCCGTCATGAGGCTGGGTTTGTCTGGCGTCTTTGTGTCACAGGTCTGTTTTTAATTCAAACTGTTAAGTGTGTTTTGTGTGGAGAGTCTAGACTCACACTTTATTTTGAGCCATTGCATTTTGTTCATCAAAATAAAATGTTTTTTTATTGGAAGTGAAGGTGGAATGGGTATGGGGTTTTAGGGTGAGTGTTGGGGGTTCTAAAGTGAAGGGATTATAGGGTTAAGTGGATTAACCCTATAACCCCAGGGTTTATGGGGTTTATGGGATTATAGAGTTGGGGGATTATTCATTTTAAGATTTTATAAGGTTTTCGGGTTTATAGGGTTTAGGGTTTTAAAACATGTAGGCGATTATAGAGTTTCGGGGATTATAAGGTTCAGGGTGCCATAGGGTTTAGGGGATTATAGGTTTTAGTGTTTTCCAAATTTTGGGGATTATAGAGTTTTAGGGATTATAGGGTTTAGGGGATTATAACGTTTATGGGGCTATAGGGTTTAGGGGGTTATACGGTTTGGGGTTATAGAGTCTAGGGTGTAGCAGACAACGCTGCCACCAGCCATTAACATGGCTACTTGCGGGCTCCTTCCCGAAGACAAAGACACAGGTTGATGAGGAATCCGGTTTATTGCAAGTGTTTGAATAATGGTGAACAGAGCAGATGGAACATGCTAGAGCTCTCTTCCTCAAGTGTGTGTGGTGATGGCTGTTTTAACCTGTGGAGGCTTGATTAACAACGACTCATAGCTGTGCAGCTTCACCAGCCAATCAGTCCAACTCAGGCTAGGTGAGACTGCTTAAACCAGCCACCAACCACACACACTCCACAAGGGGATTATAGGGTTTAGGGCAGGGGCCTTCAACCCTTTTCAGCCCAGGTGGTGGTGGATTGAGAAACAGCGCAGGGACCCCCTATTTATCAACAAACAAACAAAACAAATCGTGAGGATTGAATCCTCTTTATTGGTCACATACATGAAGACATACAGTGAAATGTGTTCTCTGCATTTAACCCATCCTAGTATTAGGAGCAGTGGGCAGCTATTCATACAGCGCCCGGGGAGCAGTTAGGGTTAGGGTCTTCCTCAAGGACACCTCGACAGTTTTTGCTAGGAGGAGCCGGGGATCGAACTAGCAACCTTCTGGTTGTGAGGCGACCGCTCTACCTCCTGAGCTAGACTGCCGCCCATATATATATTTATTTGAGTTTTTTAGCATTTTAAACAAGACCTTTAGACCTTATTATATATTTATAATGCCTTATTAGCTTCAAGATATAAAGCCCAGTTTACCAACCACTGGACCTGATGGTTTAGGCATGTACACGTGTTGACCACGTATTCCAGAGCATAATATCACAGCTAAATCCCTATGTCCTTCTCTTGTCTGCAGAAGCTGCAAGCCCACCTGAGCATGTTCTCCGCTCAGTATGATCGACTCGTGGCCTTCAAACCCACCGGCTGGACCTTTAGCCAGAAGATGGACTCTTTAGACGACATTCGGCCCCAGGTCAGCGGGGACATCACTATTTACGGTAAGGACGACAGAGTCATTTTTGACCAATCGAGTAATCATTGCAGCCCTAAAGGAAACGGTCCCAAACCCTTACCCCTCAAATGAACAGTCCCTCACCCCACAAACTAACAGTTATCTCACCCCTCAAAGGATCAGTCCCCTCACCCCTCAAAGGAACAGTCCCTTTCACCCCTCAAATGAACAGTCCCTCACCCCTCAAATTAACAGTCCCCTCACACCTTAAATGAACAGTCCCGTCACCCCTCAAATGAACAGTCCCTCACCCCTCAAATGGACAGTCCCCTCACTCCTTAAAGGAACAGTCCTCTCACCTCTTAAAGGAACAGTCCCCTCACCCCTCAAATAAACAGTCCTCTCAGCCATCAAATGAACAGTCCCTTACCCCTCAATTGAATAGTCCCTCACCCCTCAAATGAACAGTTCCTCACCTCTCAAAGGAACAGTCTCCTCACCCCTCAAATGAACAGTCCCCTCACCCCTTAAAGGAACAGTCTCCTCACCACTCAACTGAACAGTCCCCTCACCCCTCAAATTAACAGTCCCCTCACCTCTCAAAGGAACAGTCTCCTCACCCCTCAAATGAACAGTCCCCTCACCCCTTAAAGGAACAGTCTCCTCACCCCTCAACTGAACAGTCCCCTCACCTCTCAAAGGAGCAGTCTCCTCACCCCTCAAATGAACAGTCCCCTCACCCCTTAAAGGAACAGTCCCATCACCCCTCAAATAAACAGTCCCCTCACCCCTCAAATGAACAGTCCCTCACTCCTCAAATTAACAGTTTCTCACCCCTCAAACCAACTCAAACCTCTTTTTAATGGGTGAGGGTTTGTAACTATTCATTATAGGGGTGAGTGAGGATTTATTTTGTCCTGCACCCCTCAAACGAACAGTCCCTCATCTCTCCACAACGAACAGTCCCAAACCAACCGTCTCATGTCCCACGGTTCCTCTCCTTCTATTAAAAACCATGCCAAAGACGCTGTCGATCATCGTACCGGGCGAATCTCTCTGTAAAGCCAGATAACACAGGGAGTCGTGGTCCGGAGTATCACCTCCGCGCTGGTCCCAGAGGGTCTGTCTCCTTCTCCTCCTAATCCTCCTCAATGCAAATGGAGATAAAGACACTTCAGATGGATGGGTGAGTGGGAGGAGAGGTAGATGGGAGAGGGGATTTTACCAACGGGTCTTATGTCGCTTAGCCACTTAAAAATCTACCCTCTCATGCTGTGGTCTTCAACCAGGAGGTACATCCGCGTAGGTACTGCAGGGGGTCCGCAAACATTATTAAACAACAACAACAACAATGCAGAAACCAATTCTTGCCGTCACCTTACCCCCACGTTTCAATGAAATGCCACCTTCCAGTCAGTGTTTGCTCCACAGGGAGGTCCAGGTCACCTTCAAGTCAGTGTTTGCTCCACAGGGAGGTCCAGGTCACCTTCAAGTCAGTGTTTGCTCCACAGGGAGGTCCAGGTCACCTTCAAGTCAGTGTTTGCTCCACAGGGAGGTCCAGGTCACCTTCAAGTCAGTGTTTGCTCCACAGGGAGGTCCAGGTCACCTTCAAGTCAGTGTTTGCTCCACAGGGAGGTCCAGGTCACCTTCAAGTCAGTGTTTGCTCCACAGGGAGGTCCAGGTCACCTTCAAGTCAGTGTTTGCTCCACAGGGAGGTCCAGGTCACCTTCAAGTCAGTGTTTGCTCCACAGGGAGGTCCAGGTCACCTTCAAGTCAGTGTTTGCGCCACAGGGAGGTCCAGGTCACCTTCAAGTCAGTGTTTGCTCCACAGGGAGGTCCAGGTCACCTTCAAGTCAGTGTTTGCTCCACAGGGAGGTCCAGGACACCTTCAAGTCAGTGTTTGCTCCACAGGGAGGTCCAGGTCACCTTCAAGTCAGTGTTTGCTCCACAGGGAGGTCCAGGTCACCTTCAAGTCAGTGTTTGCTCCACAGGGAGGTCCAGGTCACCTTCAAGTCAGTGTTTGCTCCACAGGGAGGTCCAGGTCACCTTCAAGTCAGTGTTTGCTCCACAGGGAGGTCCAGGTCACCTTCAAGTCAGTGTTTGCTCCACAGGGAGGTCCAGGTCACCTTCAAGTCAGTGTTTGCGCCACAGGGAGGTCCAGGTCACCTTCAAGTCAGTGTTTGCTCCACAGGGAGGTCCAGGTCACCTTCAAGTCAGTGTTTGCTCCACAGGGAGGTCCAGGACACCTTCAAGTCAGTGTTTGCTCCACAGGGAGGTCCAGGTCACCTTCAAGTCAGTGTTTGCTCCACAGGGAGGTCCAGGTCACCTTCAAGTCAGTGTTTGCTCCACAGGGAGGTCCAGGTCACCTTCAAGTCAGTGTTTGCTCCACAGGGAGGTCCAGGTCACCTTCAAGTCAGTGTTTGCTCCACAGGGAGGTCCAGGTCACCTTCAAGTCAGTGTTTGCTCCACAGGGAGGTCCAGGTCACCTTCAAGTCAGTGTTTGCTCCACAGGGAGGTCCAGGTCACCTTCAAGTCAGTGTTTGCTCCACAGGGAGGTCCAGGTCACCTTCAAGTCAGTGTTTGCTCCACAGGGAGGTCCAGGTCACCTTCAAGTCAGTGTTTGCTCCACAGGGAGGTCCAGGTCACCTTCAAGTCAGTGTTTGCTCCACAGGGAGGTCCAGGTCACCTTCAAGTCAGTGTTTGCTCCACAGGGAGGTCCAGGACACCTTCAAGTCAGTGTTTGCTCCACAGGGAGGTCCAGGTCACCTTCAAGTCAGTGTTTGCTCCACAGGGAGGTCCAGGTCACCTTCAAGTCAGTGTTTGCTCCACAGGGAGGTCCAGGTCACCTTCAAGTCAGTGTTTGCTCCACAGGGAGGTCCAGGTCACCTTCAAGTCAGTGTTTGCTCCACAGGGAGGTCCAGGTCACCTTCAAGTCAGTGTTTGCTCCACAGGGAGGTCCAGGTCACCTTCAAGTCAGTGTTTGCTCCACAGGGAGGTCCAGGTCACCTTCAAGTCAGTGTTTGCTCCACAGGGAGGTCCAGGTCACCTTCAAGTCAGTGTTTGCTCCACAGGGAGGTCCAGGTCACCTTCAAGTCAGTGTTTGCTCCACAGGGAGGTCCAGGTCACCTTCAAGTCAGTGTTTGCTCCACAGGGAGGTCCAGGTCACCTTCAAGTCAGTGTTTGCTCCACAGGGAGGTCCAGGTCACCTTCAAGTCAGTGTTTGCTCCACAGGGAGGTCCAGGTCACCTTCAAGTCAGTGTTTGCTCCACAGGGAGGTCCAGGTCACCTTCAAGTCAGTGTTTGCTCCACAGGGAGGTCCAGGTCACCTTCAAGTCAGTGTTTGCTCCACAGGGAGGTCCAGGTCACCTTCAAGTCAGTGTTTGCTCCACAGGGAGGTCCAGGACACCTTCAAGTCAGTGTTTGCTCCACAGGGAGGTCCAGGTCACCTTCAAGTCAGTGTTTGCTCCACAGGGAGGTCCAGGTCACCTTCAAGTCAGTGTTTGCTCCACAGGGAGGTCCAGGTCACCTTCAAGTCAGTGTTTGCTCCACAGGGAGGTCCAGGTCACCTTCAAGTCAGTGTTTGCTCCACAGGGAGGTCCAGGTCACCTTCAAGTCAGTGTTTGCTCCACAGGGAGGTCCAGGTCACCTTCAAGTCAGTGTTTGCTCCACAGGGAGGTCCAGGTCACCTTCAAGTCAGTGTTTGCTCCACAGGGAGGTCCAGGTCACCTTCAAGTCAGTGTTTGCTCCACAGGGAGGTCCAGGTCACCTTCCAGTCAGTGTTTGCTCCACAGGGAGGTCCAGGTCACCTTCAAGTCAGTGTTTGCTCCACAGGGAGGTCCAGGTCACCTTCCAGTCAGTGTTTGCTCCACAGGGAGGTCCAGGTCACCTTCAAGTCAGTGTTTGCTCCACAGGGAGGTCCAGGTCACCTTCAAGTCAGTGTTTGCTCCACAGGGAGGTCCAGGTCACCTTCAAGTCAGTGTTTGCTCCACAGGGAGGTCCAGGTCACCTTCAAGTCAGTGTTTGCTCCACAGGGAGGTCCAGGTCACCTTCCAGTCAGTGTTTGCTCCACAGGGAGGTCCAGGTCACCTTCAAGTCAGTGTTTGCTCCACAGGGAGGTCCAGGTCACCTTCAAGTCAGTGTTTGCTCCACAGGGAGGTCCAGGTCACCTTCCAGTCAGTGTTTGCTCCACAGGGAGGTCCAGGTCACCTTCAAGTCAGTGTTTGCTCCACAGGGAGGTCCAGGTCACCTTCAAGTCAGTGTTTGCTCCACAGGGAGGTCCAGGCCACCTTCAAGTCAGTGTTTGCTCCACAGGGAGGTCCAGGCCACCTTCAAGTCAGTGTTTGCTCCACAGGGAGGTCCAGGTCATAGATAGACCCGCCTCAGAAGAATGTTTACCCTGCCACACACCAGGGTGTGTGGCACGTTGTTCAATGGAAAAGTATGAGCCTGATTAATTTGAATTATATCGACATGACTTTTAAATAAGTATCAAAGCTGGATATATTAAGAAGATAATAAATATATATATTATTATATATATATTATTATGCTTATAGGCCTGGGATGAAATGCAACAACATTTTATTCATGGAGGGTTTGCACAAGTGGGAGTGTCCAGCCAGGTGTGTGATGGATCAGTCCACAGTCAAGCCCCCAGGAAGTAGCCAAGCGTTGAAGCTCATTTTAGTAGTGGCCAAACTGTGGAATTACGTGGTGCCGTTGGCCCAAAACAAAGAGGAAATCAACTCCCCAGTAAGAACACTTGAATAGCCCTTATTTGAATCATTAGGTCCTAAAAGGTGTAAAAATCACCAATAGCCATCAAGGAAGTTATTTGTATAGGCATAATGAACGCGCATCAGACCCGCGGGACTGCGCGGCTAGCGTGTTCATGTGACAGATCCTGTTCTACAGGCTTCCTGCTATCTGTATCATGGATGGATTAACATAAATAATAATGGATATATTGCAGATATTGGCTGTAATTCATAACTTGTATCATCTTATAATACTTCCGTGGGCTGTATGCAGTAAATCCTTTATCGTGAATGTTTGAATACATAAAGTTAATGCAATAAACATAAATCCGTTATCGTGAATGTTTGAATCCGTAAAGTTAATGCAATAAACATTAATTCAAGTCTCAGTTACAACAAGTAACACAAACTACACAACACAACATGAACAGAGTTTAATGTAGCTGTCATTTACTATTTACTATTTACTACTATCATGCCGGTCAAAGCCACAGTGGAACATCTCTACATCCATGGAGCACGTTTTGAATCGGTTTATTTTTTATTTCTCCTATCCTTATTATGATATGTTGGTTTATGTGTCTCATTTATACATGTTTTAGCCAAATAGTTTAATGTTGTAATATCGTTGTTGTCATTTACTTTATAACATATATAACAGCCTATAATAATAATATATAATCTATTATGATACATTTCCATGCACAGTGATAAATAATACATTTAATACATTTTACAATTTGACTTACAAGAAGTAATTTGAAAGAGACAACAATCAATTTCTGTGGTAAATAAAGATATGAGTAGAACAGGTTCCCAGCATTCCCAATTGCAGGCCAATAGAGAAAATATTCCCAACTACTAGGATGCCTGCATAATGTCATAAAGTGCATTAACAACATGAATGCCATTCCCAATATGTTAAAAAACCAAGTGCTTATAAGCACAAAAAGTACAAGGAGCATAAAAAGCAGAGCACAAGGATTTACCAAGTCATAAAAGCACAAGGATTTAGTGGCAATATGAATCCATAGTGCATCAAAGGGGAGGGGGTGGTTAAGCAGAGTCCAGGTGGACTAAACAGGTTTGTTTTGAGTCTCTTGCGGAACGTGCCGAGGGTCCTCTGCTGTCCTGGCGACGGCCAGTAGCTCATTCCACCACCTGTGGTGCCACAAGGAGAAGAGTTGGGACTTATTTGCCGGCCTTATTTGCCATAAAACAATCCCTTGAGGCTACAAGCCAAAGGGCAAGGGCCGAAGCATAATAAAAGCAGTTTGGAGGCACATTCTCATTTGTCCATTGGTTATTACAGGTGTACCAAGTCAGTTAGTAATCATCCATTTCTCCCACTTGTCTTCAAATTGTGATTCTTGTAGTCTCAGTCGACGTGTACTTTTTTTCCATTATATAAATGATATGATATATTTCCATTCTTTGTGAGTAGGAGGTTCCACCTTGTACCATGTTCTAGTGATTGCCTTGGGAATAAAGCTCTTAAGTTCTATTAAATTAAATCTATGATCTACACAGTGGTTGAAAGTAATTTAATTAATTTACTCTCATTTGATATTACTTTAGACTTCTAATCAGAAGTCTAAATTGTCTTCTAATTACAGAGGGAAATATGTATTCATCTACATGAATATGATTAGAATGATACATTAAAGATGTTTCACATAATTGATAATATAACAAGCTTTCAAAATACGACACATTCTCAAAGATTAAACCGGCATATATCCGTTTTAAGTGTAATGTGGTGTCATATTAAGCTTTATTATCAATGTTAACTTACCTCTGTTGCATTGACATGACCAATAGCGGTTACATCAGAATGACTGTTATTTATAATGACCGCTCATTTAACACATCAATAAGACTCACCAGATTAAACAGCTAAGATCGAGCAAGCTCGTGAACGCGGACCGCTGCCGTTCACGTGAACGAGCTGCCGAGAGGCATTGTGGGAGGGGCGTGGCTAAAATAACCAGTATATAAGGAAAATCAACGACCGGAAACCACCGACAGAACATCCATGAGAACATCATGCGCCACTGAGCAGCTTCCATAGGAATGAATGGGGCCCCGTCCTCCAACACAGTATCCAGTTATTTGGGCACAGTCCACTGAATTCTTATATTTTTTGCTTCATTGGTGCTGACATTGGTGAATGTCCATCTGTACATCTATTTAAAAGTGTGGACATCCTTCAGGTTCAAAGCGGTGCTGTTAGTTGAAGTAGCTCTTTGCTATAAGAGATACAGGGAGACTTTTATTTCATAATTTCAAGTTCCTTCACATGGTAACCCAGACCACAACATGACCCGGTTTATTATGAAGTTTTCCAGCCCAAATTAGTGTCAAATAAATGTGTGTCAAACATTTATTTCAGGAATTAATAGTATTTAATAGTACCGTATTAATTTTGTTTAATTGGAATCTATTTGAATAAATGCTAAATTAATTCCCCAAACATTCTAACTTCATTTAAGACAACTAGATCATCTAATCATAGATGAAAGTTTTCCGGATATTTGTCAAAACCTCCGGCCTGTTTGTTTCCTTCGGACAGGAGTCCCCTACAGCGAGCACAGCAGCTTTCTGGAGATGAAGCGCTTTGTGCAGTGGCTCCGGCCCCTGAAGGTCATCCCCACGGTGAACGTGGGCAGCTGGGCCTCGCGCAAGGCCATGGAGAAGTGTTTCGGGGAGTGGCTCGCCGAGGCTAACGCTAAAAAGAATGTCAATGGATTGGCCTACCGGTCTGCCCGGTAGACTCGGACACGCCCACTCGATGACATCACTATAGGTTTTTAATGACTGAAAAAAAAAAGCATACAAGCTTTATTTTACAATGGTTTGCAACAACATATCCCGGGACTCAATACACGCATTGAATTATATGACTGATGACAGGATATATGACTGTAGTATCATTGATTGCCTCTAGTATTCTCCACAATCCAGTCTTACGAGAGGTTTTCATGTGAGACCTCCTTAACTTGACATTCCTTTCAACAGTAACAGTTGTGATCAAGTTGAATTAGTTGACTAAAACTGTTAGTTCAGGTCAAGTCAAGTTTATTGTCACTTCACAGTTTACACAAGTATAAAGCAGTGAGTGAAAGTCTTATGTGCAAAACCCGACGACAGACAGTTACAGAGGTTACAGAGGTTACAGAGGTTACAGAGGTTACAGCGGTTACAGCGGTTACAGCGGTTACAGAGGTTACAGAGGTTACAGCGGTTACAGAGGTTACAGAGGTTACAGAGGTTACAGAGGTTACAGAGGTTACAGAGGTTACAGAGGTTACAGCGGTTACAGCGGTTCTGCCAGATGTACCAGATCATATGTTGTACTTCCTGCAAATTCCATAATAATGATGAGTTAAAGTTGAAATGGATTTTAAGGGTCTAGTAAGTCATCGTTAGTCTTCCTTCAATCACATAAGCAGTCTCTACAATGAGAATCCCTTTAATTAGAACGCCTTTAAATGTTATGTTAATGTATGTGTCTTATTGTCAATGTTTATATAATCCTCATAAATGGTTTTACATGCTTTTAATTCAGTTGTATTTGGCTTTCTTTAGGGTAAGGTTTAGTATGATTTTTATTTAGTAATAAATCTGAAACTAGCCATAGCATATGTATTTCTGAATGCATTCATCTAGCTTGTGCATTAGGATGTGTTGCTGGACAGCACACACACAATGACAGTGAATGAGGTGCAGATCATTTAGTAGCAGCAGGTGAGATAAGAGCACAAAGGAAATAAAGTCGGCTGAAACTAAATGACACAAAAAGAAAGATAAAGGGTTGGTGGCGCCGGAAGGAAAGGATGAAAAGAGCGACAGAAGCGAGAGGCAGAACTCCGAGGGGAGAGAGAGAGGACAGGACCCAGCTTAGTTGCGAGTGATCTACAGCCGCAAAATTCCAGGCAGCAAATGGGGCCAAATATTGCAGACAATAAATGAGTGGTAATGGAATAAAGGAGTGGATTAAACCCATTTAAAATGTAGCAGGTCTGAGGTGAGAGCCCTGACCAAGGTGACCCTGACCTGACCTGAGACCATGCAGACACAGCCATCGTCATTTAAGCCCGGGTGTCAGCCCTACAGTGGACCACCTAGGAAGACCACGGGACCCGCTGTGATGAGTTGATGTCTTGTTCTTAACTTTTCGATTGTTCATTTGACATTGTATGTTACCATGCTGGACTTGCACTGCAAAACAAGTGAGCTCTTGGATTTAATACAGTTTCAATTTGGAGTCTCTTGGAGGGCATTTGGAAGAAAGATCCATCAAGATCCATAAAACCAAGTGCACAGCACTTCTTAATGCAGCGATTGTGCTTTACACCAGCAGCTCATTGAAGACATGAGGAATGAGCTGTATTTTACACCATGGTCACTACACGTAGTTGTGCATAGTTGGGATTTAGTACAGTAAGAAGCAAGCTAAATGATCAGCACATCGGCAGGGATCATTAACCTTAACAGCTGGCAACTCGCAAAGAATTGCTGATGCCTTATTCACATTTCTTGACAATACATTGTATTGGCTCGCTCTACAGATTGCTGTAGCGTGATGTGTGGGAGAAACAGCTCTGTCCTTGCAGGCCCTGAATTTCTAAGATGACCTTATAACATACAAATGTGTATGTCGTTCCCTGCAGCTTTGTGCATCCAGAGCTGTAATGGTTGTTGTTCCTAAAGACATGTTGACCACATGATGCCACAGACATACACACACACGCGTCTGCAGTTCCACTCAGTCACTGGAAAAATATGAGGAAATGTCCTCCACCGGGAATGTGTGTGAACCCTCTGAAGATGCCGCTGCTCTGAAACCAGATGGCTTGCAATCGGTGGATGTGTCCAGCATGTGCTTTTTTGGCAGTATCATGACCGGGAAGTTACACTTCCTGTCCATGGAGGACAGCAAGCGAGCCAAGTTACGCTGCAGAGACCCTGCATCACATGTGCTGTGATAAGGTGAACCCTCTTATCCCTCAAAGTTTTCCCATAAAAACTAATTTCAGAAGCTACATGTTGGATTTGGGAAAGGAAATCAAGAAGATACTCTGGGATAATGTGGACCAACCAAGAAGACACACCTGGAACAATGTGGACCAACCAAGACGACACACCTGGAACAATGTGGACCAACCAAGAAGACACACCTGGAACAATGTGGACCAACCAAGAAGACACACCTGGAACAATGTGGACCAACCAAGAAGACACTCTGGGACAATGTGGACCAACCAAGAAGACACTCTGGGACAATGTGGACCAACCTCCGAGCACACGCAAAGAAACGATTCACTTTGGGACTGTCACAGGAGGCTGTAACAGTTGACTAAGAGCATCTACTCAGCACATCCTGAGGAAGATGGGGACAGCTGCTCTGTTACAAAAGGAAAGGCTGTATTGAACATTATGTTCTCCATTGTTCAAAAGCATAATTAGAGAAATAAAAGGACGAGGAGATACACTTGCCCTCAATCATGCAAGTTTAAATACAAACACAATATCACGTCAATATTATGTCAAATGCTCCTTCATTTAAGTTTGCACACTATATACATGTATATACAGTATACATGTATATGTATTTATATACATGTATACTATATATACATATATATATCCATATATATATACATGTATATATATTTATGTATATATATGTATATGTATGTATATATATATATATACACATATATGTATATATATCAGTGGTGAAGCGTCAGGGCCTTCAAGGTATTCAGAGAAGACCCTGGAACTCTCAGATGAAACCAAAAACTCGAAATGAATTGTATTAATAAAATGTAATACAATTTAATAACATTTAATAAAATTTAAATAAAATGAATAAATGAGAATCGTATCTGTGTTATATTACAGTGTTACGTTGATTTGTTTGTCTTTCTCGGTCCATGCACGACGCATTTGAGTGGTTTTGTGTTGGAAAAACAATGCAACCAATCAGATATTTTTCTGGGTTGCTGGGAAGAATATCCAACGTAATCAACCAAAGTATTCCCGCTGACATTGGCCCTTAGACGGAATGATAGCGTACGTTTGGATTGACAATTTGATCAACCAATCATATCGTGATTTGTAGCCAATGGGCGTATTCTTTTAGATTTCCCCGCAGCTCAATATGGAGCTAGAAGGTGCAAGGTGGTGGCTGGCGCGAGAGTGGATCTAGCGTAGTGTTACGTTTTCTACGTTGTTTTTTTTACGTCAAAATGGCAACAGGTGAAGATGATGTCGTTGCGGATTTATTGTCTGAACCATTTTCAAGACGACCATTTAATGTTAAAATGGACATTATTAAAAGAGGCCGTCCAACACCTGACAATCTGGAGCTGACTCAAGTAGTCAAAGCAGGTTATGTTCGCCATTTTCAGTGTAGCAACTGGGAACGATCCCCGTGGCTAACGGGCTCTACTAGCCACAAGAGGCTCTACAAGAGGCTCTACTGATGGGAGTGTTGCTGTTTGGGACCGACAAGAGAGCAGGGAATTGGAACTTATTTTGGATCTGAAAAGCGATCATCTTTATGACCTGATGGTGGTCGAACAATTCATCCAGAAGGACAGGAGAATGGATTTGGTCTTTAAGTGAACATCATTGGTGAGTGAGACTCATTTGTCTTTGCTGGTTTTGTCTCTGTGTTGCGTCTCGTTGAGCTGGTTGTTGCATTTTGTTTCCACACACTTGTTGACTGATTAGTTAATGGCTGACTTGGGTTTGTTAAGCATTGTTGTGCATTTGAATTGAGAGTTTGGACTTGATCTTTCTTTGCATCGCTTAACGTGAAAAGACTTGACGTAACTAAGAGTTACAAAACCGCGATCAATAATCACCTAATTTGCATATGTTTTGTCATTAGCACTTTCACCTTTTCACTTTCATTTTGACAGGTGAAAGTGCTAATGACAAGACATATGCCAGAGACATTTGGTGATTATTGATCGCTATTTTGGAACTTAAAGTTCCAAAGTTACGTTAAGCCTTTTCACGTGAAGCGTGTTAGACCGTCCCTTTAACCGATAGCCTGTGTGTGGTGGTCTGTGGTGGTCTGTTCACTACATGGACTCTGCTTTACCAACTATGGTACACTTGGGAATTGGCTGCGACAATCTGATCTTCCTAAATGAGATAAGGCATAAAGTGACTCCTCCGTGACGTCCGTCTGACTAGAACAACTGAATTTTCGAATGGTGGTGGTGATGGTGTGGGTGGTGGTCTACAGCAGGGGTTCCCAAAGTGGGGGTCGCGGGACCCCGAGGGGGGGGGGGGGGCGCGGGACCCCGAGGGGGGGG
>CM051014.1:27754779-27784779 GCA_027704905.1 Muraenolepis orangiensis | reverse complement strand
TATACCTACGTATTACTGTAATAATACTGTAAATTGTGCAATTCATCTGTCAATACATTTAGATTTCATTTAGATTTCATTTAGTTATATTTTGTTTATACTAGTTTAGTTTGTTGTTATTTAGTTTTTAGGTATTAGTATATTTTGTGTGCATTTATTCCCCGTCTCAACTGTTGCACCTTAATTTCCCTCGGGATAAATAAAGTCATCTTGAATCTTACACCTGATCCTAAAGACGCATGGGAGTGTACACCTGATATACACACATCTAGATTATTGACTCAAAAAATTATAATTTGCGTCGCCAGCCGCAGACATGAGTGCCTTTCCTCCTGCCCAAATCGGCCCCAACATGCCCCTGAGAAGACCGTCCACCGGCCCCGGAGAAGCCACAGCATTCTTCCCGGGACCACCTCCCCTCCCCCCTCCCCGGGTCCACCTCCCCTCCCCCCTCCCCGGGTCCACCTCCCCTCCCCCCCTCCCCGGGTCCACCTCCCCTCCCCCCCTCCCCGGGTCCACCTCCCTCCCCCTCCCCGGGTCCACCTCCCTCCCCCCCTCCCCGGGTCCACCTCCCCTCCCCCCCTCCCCGGGTCCACCTCCCCTCCCCCCTCCCCGGGTCCACCTCCCCTCCCCCCTCCCCGGGTCCACCTCCCCTCCCCCCCTCCCCGGGTCCACCGACGCCTCTCGCCTCGCCTCTAGCTGCAGGCATACAAGGCCGTAAGAAACACACTTTATCACACCATTATCGCCTTCTTCTTTGTGAACGCATGACGAAAAGTGTTTTGTTGTTTGTTTTTGTTATTGTTCCAGGGATGCAGGGTCCATGGTCAAAGTGGATCATTCAGTACGTATCCGCTTTGGTTTTTCTGTGTCAAATAAGGTAATGCTACCCACTACCCCATAGCGGGTCATGGGTGGGGGAGCCTGGCCATGGTTGCAACACCTTTTGCAATTCTCAGTTACTCGGCTATTTTGACTAGACCAACCAAATGTTGATATATTAAACCTGCATATGACTACTTTTTAACTGTACCATTTAAAGATTAGCACAATATTCACAATATTTATCTAAATGGAAGAAGTCCGACGTTGAAACCCACCCAACACGGGACGGTTGCAACACAAGTTCACATTTACATTTACATTTAGGGCATTTGGCAGACGCTTTTATCCAAAGCGACTTACAAGGAGTACATTTGTTGAAGCAGACAATAGCATAACACTGAGGTACGCAAACATAACAATAGAGCAGTTCAACATACCAAGAAAATACATTGCATTTCACTAATTAACTGCTTTTGGAGCATAGTATTCTGAAAATGTTTTTTTAAAAATATATTTTAGTATTGTTTATTTATACAATAGTGTTAATAATATTTTTTTAGGAATATTGATCAAATAACAGTTATTGAGTTTTTTGTTCACGCGTTAAACATATTTAACCACTGTAAATGATATATTACCATGCACTTTACGGCAACATTTGCACTCTGGTTAAATGCCAAATTATTTTCGCTGTACTGTACTTGTGCTGTGCAACGGCAATACATTTAAATCTAATCTAATCTAATCAGTCAATTACTTCAGTCAACTACTTTCCGTCAATGTGCAGACATATTTCCTTTTGTTTCTCAGTGGATGAGAGCCCCTCCTCCCATCATGATCCCGAATGCGTGCAACTTCATATAACAACATATTCAAAACAATGTGTTTTGGGATTGAGGTGTAGGATTCTGACTTAAGAAGTGGTCTGAGTGCTCATGAAAGCAGAAAAAACGTCTGTGGGGATTCACCAATACATTTCTAACAACGATTGTAATAGTGAGATGAATCGACTAAAATAAACCGTATTCTGTGGTGAATGGTTGTATGACTGCACTTCACCACCAAGCCACCAGGGTGAGCAGAATAATATTCGCCGGTTGCAAACTATGCCCGTTTACTTTGCTACTGAGAAGGACGGAATTGCGTTCTCTCCTTGAGTGATGATGGGTCTCGATTGGCATCTTTTCAGGCTATTGAAACCGACTTCTCCAGCAGTTTCTGGTTGTTGCAATCTACTACTACTACTTGAGTGTGTGGGTGTGGGTGTGTGTGTGTGTGTGTGTGTGAGACCACGTAATGAGCAGTAAGTGTCTCTTACTCATTCACATGGAAGGCACATATTATGTATTTATTTTGTTATTTTCGAGACCCCCACAAATGGGCAATAAACTGGATTAAGAATTCAAATAAAGTGTCTAGATAATGATTTTTGTTCCGCAACCTCAACAATACCTAAAATATGTAAATATATTTTTGCATAGACAACACTCTTATGGACTTTGATATTAAAGTTGTTAGCAAAATATACAAGCAGTTTTAGGTCACCATGAATCCATGAATGTAAATAATTGATTTTAAAAGAAAATTCTAATCTTTGCTCTTTTTGCTTGTTACTTTGTTTAACTTGGCAACAAAAAATGTCTCCCGACATGTACCTACACATCTGAGACAAGTATTGGTGCATTAGTGTTAATTTAGACCATGAAATATGGCAAATATAATACGCTTCAACTTCAGTGATTGACACAATTCAACATACACATGGTACATTTTGCAACACACTGATGTTTAATGCATCAACATTTTCGGTAAATAAATAAATAAGGTATGCAATGATGTGTTAATGTCGTCATGTTTCATCGTTGCATTCATCACAAAGTAGCTCCTGTAGCTCTGTTGCTATCAAAGAACCGGACGACCGGACTCTGAAACCTAAAGAGGTTATTATATTATATAGATTATTATACTACCAGGTGTTAGGTTGGGTAGGCTGCTAGACTGATCTATCCAGCATAGATCTAGGTGGAATGTAGAAGTCCTTGCCCACAGTGTTAAGGTCAGCATCTGCCACGCAAAGTACAGCAATTCTGCCAGTGTCTCCGTTTGTTCCATCTGATAGAAACTTTTCGTTTGTTTGTCTTCTGATCTTGTCCATAAATGTGCACCAGTAGTGACCTTATTTTCTGGCTACCGGTCAATCCCAAAGTCTATCCGTGTTCACTTGTGCTTCAGAGCAAGCTTGACTATGTATCGCAGTATAGTCTCCGCAAGCTCTCTGATACTACTTGGTATGGCTTGAATGACCAAGGTGACCATGCCATCCAAGAGAATATAGCACCATGTGCCGGAACTTTGCAAACTAAGCAGTCGCCACCTTTGGTCCCCAATAGTCCATAAGAGCTGATTTGTTTTAGTGAACCCTCAGCTTGATTCCCAAGGAGTAGGACAGGATTCCTTGCTTGCTGTAGATTTCTTCTTTGTCTTTGCCTCACTAAATGTCTTCAGGAAGCAAATAGTCTACGGTTGGTGAGAAGTCTTTGGTCCATCATGTCTATGACAGCGCTTTTCCCCTTTTCCAGAGCTGAGAGCAAATCCTTCCTGATTTTGTCAGCTGTACCTGTCCCAGAGCTAAGGCACACAATATTATCTTGCTGTGTCTCAAAAGGGTTCAGCATGGAATGGAAGCCTTTCCAGCCTTTTCATCAGGGTGCGTGCGTGCACTCAAGGGATTTGTGTTTCTGTATTTCAGTAGATGTACCTGCCATTGAGTCATATTGTCTTGCGGTGGCAGCCCTTTCATGTTGTGACAACCAGCGATACACTGCAGCTCCATTCTGTGTTATCCCTGTCCAACCTCCCTGTGTCTTGGCATCTCTGTTGCTTTATTGCGCAATAGCCTGGTCACAAGCAATCGAGGAGAGTCCATGGGGAGGGTCTCAGTGGCCCTAATAATCCAGGAAATCTGATTGTACAGTTTGAGTGGCACAGCAGTTTTTGTCACATTTACATCATCTGACGGAGGCGGGCACGTCATAGTGGGAGACACGCATTAAAGCACCTTTCAATATCAATACCGTAGTATAAAGTGTCCTCTGAAGTCGATCTTCGCAGACCAGCTGTTGTACTTGGTGTTTTTCACTGCCTCTTTCAGTTTGCCTTTCAGCTTGGTTTACCTCAGTTGACTGTTCTGTTCCTGTGCCTGATGGAAGACACAGCCTGTCTATTAAGTTGTCTGCTGACAGTGTGTCAACAGAAACAAAGTCTCACACATGCTGCTCTTGTTGGGGGGAGGAAAGGGAGGTGGTGGGGGGGGGGGGTCAGCTGAAGATATCAGGATCACTGTTTTGTTCATCACAAAAAGGAATGCAGTATTACATAACCATAATGTGCTTTTAAGTGTGTGTGCATAGCCAAGACAATTACTACACCACATTGTGAATGGAGGAATTTGTACGGTTAACGGTCATCTATTCGGCCGTTTTTTTATTTAATTGTTGGATACTTTAATAGATGTGGGAAACCTTTGGGATAAAGAAAGTATACCCAAGTCTGTTAATAATAATAATAATAATACATTTTATTTGTTGGGCGCCTTTCAAGACACCCAAGGACACCTTACAGAGCATATATGCTACAGTAAAATTAAAATTATAAAAATATAAAAAAGTAAAAACAGTGGACTTCACAAAGTGTCCGCAGGGTTTAAAACAAGACAAACAACAGGAAGTAAAATGAAGAAAGGAAGAAAGATGGTACCGTTTATAAGGGATATGCCAGTTTAAACAGATGGGTTTTTAGTTGGGTTTTGTAGGTTGTTATAGAATCAGACTGTCGGATGTGTGGTGGCAGGGAGTTCCAGAGTCTGGGAGCCGAGCGACTGAAAGCTGGAGCACCCATGGTGCTGAGGCGTGAGCTGGGGACGGTGAGAAGTCCAACGGAGGAAGAGCGGAGGGTGTGGGAGGGGGTGTACTCCTGAAGGAGGTCAGTGATGTAGATGGGGGTTAGATTGTGGAGAGCTTTGTAGGTGAGTAAGAGGTTTTTATAGTCAATCCGGTAGCGCACAGGAAGCCAGTGTAGTTGAATGAGAATGGGGGTGATGTGGTCAGATGAGTTAGTGCGGGGGATGATCCGGGCAGCAGATCTGTTGAGGGCCAGTCAGAAGTGCATTGCAGTAATCAATCCGGGACGTGACAAATGAGTGGACCAGGATTTCAGTGCTGGATTGGGACAGAGATGAGCGGACTCTGGAAATGTTCCGAAGATGGAAGAAGGCAGTGCGAGTGATGTTTTTAATGTGTGGTACAAATGAGAGGGAGCCGTCCAGAATGACACCGAGGCTTTTTACTTGGGAAGAAAATGGTATGGGGACGCCGTCGATGATGATGTTTGGAGCTGGGTTGTTTTGTGACTTGGTGAGGGTGGATTTGGAGCCGATGAGCAGGGCCTCAGTTTTGCTAGCGTTGAGCTTGAGGAAATTCCTGCTCATCCAGCTCCTGATGTCCTCTAGACAGGTGGTGAGGGAGGTGGGGGGCAGGGCAGTGGAGGGTTTGGAGGAAATGTAGACCTGTGTGTCGTCGGCGTAGCAGTGAAAGTGAACCCCATGGTGACGGAGGATTTTGCCCAGGGGGAGGAGATATGTGATCAATAGGAGTGGACCCAGTACTGACCCCTGGGGGACACCCAGTGCAACAGAACACCCTGACGTTTGGTTCCCGAGTTGTACAAACTGTTGTCTGTCAGTGAGGTATGATGTGAACCAGG
Organism: Muraenolepis orangiensis; assembly: GCA_027704905.1. Lineage (NCBI taxonomy): Eukaryota > Metazoa > Chordata > Actinopteri > Gadiformes > Muraenolepididae > Muraenolepis > Muraenolepis orangiensis. Next base: position 27,779,193 of record CM051014.1, on the reverse strand, counting down.
AGAGTGCAACACCAGTGATCCCAATGCCAGCCAGGCGGTCCAGGAGTAGTGGGTGGGAAATGGTGTCGAATGCAGCGCTGAGGTCGAGGAGGATGAGGATGGTGAGAAGTCCAGAGTCCGCTGCACGGAGGAGGTCGTTAGTGATTTTAACCAGAGCCGTTTCAGTGCTGTGTTTTTGGCGGAAACCGGATTGAAAGGGTTCATGGAGGTTATTTATTTCCAGGTGGGACTGAAGCTGTGCGGCAACCACCCTCTCAAGGGTCTTGGAGATGAAGGGTAGGTTGGAGATGGGCCTGTAGTGGTTCAGATCGGCTGGGTCAGTACCGGGTTTTTTGAGGATGGGAGTGATTGCAGCCAGTTTGAGGGTGGGGGGTACAATTCCAGAGGTGAGGGATGAGTTAATTATGTCAGTGACCATGGGTGATATGGCTGGTAGACAAGCCTTGACCAGGGTGGTGGGAAGAGGATCAAGCTGACAGGTGGTGGTTTTGGCTTTACGGATGAGCTCTGAGATGGTGTATTCCGATGCTGGGGTGAAGTTGGAGAGGGAGCTGATGAGTTGTTGGCCAGTGGTAACCATCCAGGGTGGATCACTTGAGGAGGTGCATGATGAGGCCAGCTGTAGGTGAATGGTGTTAATTTTAGAATGAAAAAATTGCAGAAATCGATCTGTGGAGATGTCTGGGGGGAGGGTTTGAGGAGGCTGAAGTAGGTGTCTGACTGTGGAGAAGAGAACTCTGTTGTTACCAGTGCTGATGAGGTTGGAGTAATAGGAGGATTTGGCATTGGAAAGTGCATTTTTATAGTGATGAAGGTGATCTGAGTACATTTGGGTGTGAACTGAGAGTCCGGTGTTTTTGCACAGCCGCTCCAGTCGGCGGCCTGTGGCTTTGAGCTGACGGAGCTCAGAGGTAAACCAGGGGGCGGAGTGGGTGAATGAGACTTTGCGAGTTTTCAAGGGAGCCAGGGCAGTGAGGGAGGAGGAGAGACAGTTATTATAGTGATTCACCAGGTCAGCAGTGCGGGAGGATGGGGGAGGATTGGGGTAGGAGTTAATCAGGGTGGTGAGATCTGTGGGGTTAATATGTTTAATGTTTCTGAAGGTGATGGACCGTTGTTCTTTGGCTTTAGAAAGGGGGGCATGGATTTTAAAAATTACAGCTTTATGGTCAGAAATGGGGAACTCTGTGACAGCAAGGTTAGTGGGAGTGATGCCAGTGCAGCAGAGTAAGTCCAGTGTGTGACCTTTGTTGTGAGTTGGGAGGTTGACATGCTGTGTGATACCGAGGCAGTCCAGGAGTGAGATGAAATCTCAAAACCATTCGATGGGTCGTCGATGTGGATGTTGAAGTCACCCAAGAGGATAACAGTAGGGGACATTGCACATACAGATGTTAGTAGTGATGAAAATTCAGTGAGAAAAACAGCAGAGGGCTTTGGTGGTCTGTAGATGGAAATAATGATGGTGGGTTTGGAGCCAGAGAGTTTTACAGCTAAGCATTCAAAAGAGGAGTGATGGGGGACAGTGACTGCAATGACTTTAAAGATTTCACGGTACAACACAGCAAGCCCTCCCCCCCTCCCAGTGGCACGGGGTTTACTAATAAAAGCATCCCCGGGGGGACAGCTGCATTCAGCTGGGAGAAGTCATCAGACTGTTGCCAGGTCTCTGTGAGGCATAAAAAATCAAGCGTTTTGTCCATAATGAAGTCAGAAACCAGCAGGGCCTTATTGGTGAGGGACCTTATGTTAAACATACATAGTTTCAGACAGGTAAGTTGTGCATATGTGGATGCTTTAAGCAGAGGGGATAACGCACTGTGATTAACAGTACGGGCGGTGCGAGGGGGGCGTGGCTCAGTGGACCAGAAAGAGCGGATTGTTTTGTTATTGTTGTGGGTTGCGTACTCAAAGTTTGAGTTCTGTTGAGACCCGTAGACCTGGAAACCCTTATTTACATCTATCTTGGCTGGTCTACATGTGATGTGCTGTGGTTTTTCAGGAGCGTTCCGCTGCAAGGGCTGCATGCAGACCTATTACTGCTCCATAGCACATCGGAACGAGGACTGGATGGCCCACAGGCACCTGTGTCGGATCAGCACATTTGCAGTGTAAGCCCAGGCTCCAGTCTCATTATGAAGCCATAAAGTCATGTTACTCATGACCAGCCATAAAACGTGGGGAATGATGACAAAATGGAGATTTTGCATTGAGCAACATGGTACTTTTGATCAAATTGAGACTTTGTTATTTTGTAAGGCCAAGGACGCCACATCTCAACCGATGGCAAATGGACCCAGTCAGACCCAACCAGAGCCAAATGTAAAGATGACCCATTTTCTATTATCTCGCCATAGGAAAAAACAAACATTGTGGGTAGACCACAGGCCGCTGTTGAAAAATGTTTACCATTGTTTTCCTGCTGTACAGTGCGCCTGTACTTAGCGGTGTGTTGATGACAACATGCTTGGTCTACAATCGGCCTTATTCCACTGTGTGTGTGTGTGTGTGTGTGTGTGTGTGTGTGTGTGTGTGTGTGTGTGTGTGTGTGTGTGTGTGTGTGTGTGTGTGTGTGTGTGTGTGTGTGTGTGTGTGTGTGTGTGTGTGTGTGTGTGTGTGTGTGTGTGTGTGTGTGTGTGTGGAACAACAGCCCCTAGAGTCAGCAAAAGTCTTTCTGGCGAACACGTTTATAAGAGTGAATGCTGGTAATATGGAGGGGTATTGATCATTGTTAATTTGCATATACTACGCACATCGTATTGGTACAAAGCTGGATGAAAACTGGCAAAGTATTACTTATTGTTATATAATATATATATAATGTATATAAAATATATAATGTATTCTCTGTCAAAGGCAAAGCCATCTGAATTAAATCCAGGCCTATGCATTTTTGGATCTAAATCAATTATAGATAGGTAGATGGACTTTATTTATCCCGAGGGAAATTGTTGTGCAACACGTAGCAATACATACATAGACACATTTCAAAAATGTCTAAATTCAAATAAATTAAAATGATGATCAATTCATTAATCAGTACAACACTGATGGTTGGTTGGGGCTCTACATGCTCTGTGCTATAACGGAGGGAACTCTCTGTAGCACGGTTAACTTCCTACAAGACATAATAATAATACATTCCATCAGACATGGTACAATTGCACGCACAGTAAAATCCTTTAGTAGTTTTATAGATTCAAATAAGACAGAATAAAATGGATACAAAATGAGAAAGTATTCGAATTACTATTAAAATTAAAAGGAGTGTAATTAAAATGTAAAGTCATGGGGGGGTGGTGTTTAGCAGGGGAAAGACAGTTTGAAGGATGGTAGGGGGGTTGTTTAAAGGACGGTAGGGTGGTTGTTTAAAGGATTGTAGGGTGGTTGTTTAAAGGATGGTAGGGTGGTTGTTTGAAGGATGGTAGGGGGGTTGTTTGAAGGATGGTAGGGTGGTTGTTTGAAGGATGGTAGGGTGGTTGTTTAAAGGATGGTAGGGTGGTTGTTTAAAGGATGGTAGGGTGGTTGTTTGAAGGATGGTAGGGTGGTTGTTTGAAGGATGGTAGGGTGGTTGTTTGAAGGATGGTAGGGTGGTTGTTTGAAGGATGGTAGGGTGGTTGTTTGAAGGATGGTAGGGTGGTTGTTTGAAGGATGGTAGGGTGGTTGTTTGAAGGATGGTAGGGTGGTTGTTTGAAGGATGGTAGGGTGGTTGTTTGAAGGATGGTAGGGTGGTTGTTTGAAGGATGGTAGGGTGGTTGCCTGACGGATGTGGATGGGGAGGGCGTTCCAGAGGGAGGGTGCAGCAACTGAAAAAGGCCCTGACATTGCATCATTCATCTCTGTGGCGCCTTTATGTATTCAATAATAATATGACCATAAAGTAATTGAATTGCTAATACCTGCTGGGGCAGGATAGCGTACTGGCCATCTGTATCTGTTGTTGTGGTTTAATGAATGAATAAATGACTCTAAATATACCTATGCCCATATTTATCAGGCGCTTTCAGTGAGGCCGGTGAGCATCAGCGGTGTGTCTGTCCACCCCAGGGTCTATTTAGTGGACCTGCAGAAGAAGAAACTGGCCATAGGATCAGAAGTAAAGGTACATAATGATGACGTCTAAAACCATCCACCCGGTGTCTGTGATTGTGGTGGCGGCAAATTGTATTTGTATGCTATTAAATGTGTTAATGGGGTTTTGTAATTAATATTTGTTTTACTTGTGTATTTTATTGCCCTTGCTTTTGAGCAAGCATTAAAGTATCAGTTTGTATAAAAGTGGGTAATGTGTTCGACTCCCCGCCCAGAAGGTACTGGGTTCGATTCCCCAATGTCAGCAGTTATCCAGTTGTAAACGGTTTGAGTGACATGAAATATTAACCCTATATGCGCATTGTGGGCTTTGCGTTAAAACGATATGATTCTTGTTGTCTGGGTCATGCTACAAATTTGCACTTTATGTTTTGGGCTTAAATAAATGTACTGGGCCCTCCCTCAATTAATACATTTCAGCCCAATGCCCTAGAATTAAACCCAAGCCCATTGAATGTATGAGGGACACTGTAGTTGTCTAACACTGTATAATCAATGTTGTATAATCCACAATACGATAACATGAAGTATGAGCTAGAACCAACTGAAACGTGAGGAAAATCCCCGATTTCTGAAGCATAATAAATAAAATACATATTTGATAATAATAAAATAGACACTGTAACACACGTCCACTGTAACGATGTGCGTTGGACCCCCAGGCGTCGGTGGGGGCGCTGCTCAGCCCCGGCGGGCTCTCTGTCCACGGCGACGACCGGCTGGACTCCCTGCAGAAGCTCCGCACGGAGCTGCAGACCACCTACAGTGACAGTCCCTAACCCTAACCCTAACCACCACCACCACCTACCTGCCTGAGCAGGGAGAGGTCTGCGCCGTCCAGTTCTCCGTTGATATGGTCAGTGGCATGCCCCCCCCCCCCCCCCCACATTCATGTCGCAGGGGACACCCAGACCTTGGTTACACTGGGTACACTTTCACCCCAGGGGACACCAGCCCACAACCCTGACACCAGCATGAGGACTTCGTCATGGTTAGCGATTGCACCGTATTGATGACTGATAATGGGCCTGCTTCTCATGACCGGTAAACCGATGTGTTGATAAATAACCTGTAGTTTGCGACAGACTGACATCACTAATAATGGGCTATATGCACTAAGCTGTGTAAAGGACTTCCGGCTTCAAATTAAACGAGTAAATCGCTTCCGGTATATTTGTTTACTTCCAACTAGCAAAGCTACAGCTCCTGAGGTACTATTTCGCCATGAATTCCCATAAGAAAATGCGTTTTCAAAAACAGGAGAAGAAATACTCCGAACATTGTTGTGTTCCGCTTTGTTCGACATCATCCAAATGTAACGTTATTTAGTTTCCATGGCTTTCCAACCCATCCCGACCGGAGAAGAACCCGACGCGGACATCCGATTCTATACCAGGTAACGTTAGACCCAAGTTGTGCTATTCAGCTAACTGTTTGACATCGACCAAAGTAAACATAAGTTACACTATAAAGAATCCTATCGTAAGTCTTAATACAAAATAGTTACTGTGCCTACTGCACATTGGTCAGATCATTTGATCAAGTTAATAAGTATAAGGTGGAAACGTGTTTGGGTGATCAAACGTATTTACATAAGTTAACACTGCTAATATACACCATCTAAGGCATAATAGTTATCAAGGAAGGTTATTCAAGTTTTTTGAGTAAGGAGAAAATGTAAAGCTAAGCATTTAGGAGGGTAGGCATTGTCTAGGAGCATGGTTCAGTAACAATAACTGTTCTACTCATAATAATTTCCATGAAGCAGAGGTTATATTTCTAATTGTTTTCTCTTTCTTTTTAGATTCCGCTTCTTGATTCATGGCCAGTGGTGTTGACACAGCCGATGCTCCTGTGTGGCAGGCAGTGTTGTGTGCAATCACATGGTGGCATTGCTGTTCCAAACAGGTGTGATTACACATGGATCCACAAGTGAAAAGATCAATTAGAGAAAAAGCTGACTATTTATTTTTCTACATATACGCCAAGATACCCGTCTTTGAGAAATGAACATAAGCAAAACCCAGGTTCTTCAATGAAAGATTGGAATGACAAAACAGTTCGTTTTTCAATAATGTTTTTTAGCCAATATGTTACAATATGATGTACAATGTTAATTTTCACAAATCTATACAAATGACTTTACATTCAACAATTTGCTTACATATAATGTTTGTGTACATAAGATTTACATGTTTAACAAAATGATCTGCCACTGGAATAACACAATTAAATGACAAAAACCTGGTGTTGAACCAATGCTTTACTTAACCTATGCCTTAACTAATGCCTTGTTTAGGTAGTTTGACAGCAGGCCACTGTAAACGTCTGTCAATAAGCCCTTTCATGGTGCAGTGAGATTTGTAGGTGGAGTACATCTCACTTTGCAGGAGTGGTGAGGATGGTGTCTGACACTTGAGGTCAGTGCAGTCCAAGATGACCTGGGTGTCTGGGAAATCTCAGAATTCCTCAGGGAGGTAAGCTTGCACTTCTGCAGGTGTGAGCCAGATGCATTGAGACCCCAGTGCAGTGGTTAGAAAATGTGTCCATGTTGCAATAATGCAGCTCACTGTGGACTGGTGTGTGTTGAATGGATGCGCCGGGTCCCTCTCCTTCAAACCAACCGACAGGAAGACGAGGAAAAGAAAGAACTCGTAGATGGCTGGAGCAGCTGTCTCTGGAAGGTTTAAAAAAAGGTTACTGCTTTAAGTTATAAACTAGTAAGGCTGTGCTCTTGTTTGGCCAAATGTTTTATAATGGTTATGTGTACCATACAGTGGCGAAGCGAGTCTATCACAACTGGACCTTCTGTAGACCAGGGGTTCCCCAACTTTTCAGCCCGCGACCCCCAACATCAGCCCCCCCCCCCCCCCACTATCACCGGAGGGACTGGAACATTAAAAACAACGTGTGCACAGATCTTCACCATCGAGAACATCGTGAAGTCCAAGTGGGCGGGGGGGGTCCAACGTGAAGTCCAAGGGGGGGGGGGGGGGGGGGGGGGTAATTGTGATCGCGATCATTGTGTGTGGCTTTTTTTCAGCTGCAAATGATACTGTCGTGAATCTGTCGGAATCAGAATTCCTTTATTCGTCACCCGTACATATTAAACAGACTTACATAATAAAAAATATCTATGCACACGTTATTAATAATAATAATAATAATAATAATAATACAAATTATAATAAAAAATATTAAATAAAAACATTTAAATAAAAACCTCATGGTCACATCAAGAGGATTCTGAAATCATCTCGCGACCCCCACTTTGGGAACCCCTGCTGTAGACACCCCCCCCCCCCCCCCCCCCCATTCGAAAATCCCATTTTTCTAGTCAGACGGACGTCACGGAGGAGTCACTTTATGCCTTATCTCATTTAGGCTGATCAGATTGTCGCAGCCAATTTACAAGTGTACCCTAGTTGTAAAGCAGAGTCCATGTAGTGAAGTAACAGCCCAACACAGCACCACACACAGGCTATCGATTAAAGGGACGGTCTAACACGCTTCACGTGAAAAGGCTTAATGTAACTTTGGAGTTTAAGTTCCAAAATAGCGATCAATCACCATATGTCTCTGGCATAGGTCTTGTCATTAGCACTTTCACCTGTCAAAATGAAAGTGAAAAGGTGAAAGTGCTAATGACAATACATATGCAAATGAGGTGATTATTGATCGCGGTTTTGTAACTCTTAGTTACGTTAAGTCTTTTCACGTTAAGCGATGCAAAGAAAGATCAAGTCAAAACTCTCAATTCAAATGCACAACAATGCTTAACAAACTCAAGACAGCCATTAACTAATCATTCAACAAGTGTGTGGAAACAAAATGCAACAACCAGCTGAGACAAAACCAGCAAAGACAAATGAGTCTCACTCACCAATGATGTTCACTTAAAGACCAAATCCATTCTCCTGTCCTTCTGGATGGTTCGACCACCCGGTCATAAAGCTGATCGCTTTTCAGATCCAAAATAAGTTGCCTTTCCAATTCCCTGCCCTCTGGTCGGTCCCAAACAGCAACACTCCCAGCAGTAGAGCCTCTTGTGGCTAGTAGAGCCCGTTAGCCACGGGTATCGTTCCCAGTTGCTAGCCAGAAAATGGCGAACATAGCCTGCTTTAACAACTTGATTCAGCTCAAGATTGTCAGGCGTTGGATGGCCTTATTTAATAATGTCCATCTTTACATTTAATGGTCGTCTTGAAAATGGTTCCGACAATAAATCCGCAACGACATCATCTTCGCCTGTTGCCATTTTGACGTAAAATCCTACGTAGAAACAACGTAGCACTACGCTAGATCCACTCTCGCTCCAGCCAGTAGACCTTCTAGCTCCCTATTGAGCTGTGGGGAAATCTGAAAGAATACGCCCATTGGCTACAAATCACTATATGATTGGTTGATCAAATTGTCAATCCAAACGTACGCTCTCATTCAGTCTAAGGGCCAAAGTCATCGGGAATACTTTGGTTGAAGGATATTCTTCCCAGCAACCCAGAAAAATATCTGATTGGTTGCATTGTTTTTCCAACACAAAACCACTCAAATGCGTCGTGCATGGACCGAGAAAGACAAACAAATCAATGTAACACTGTAATATAACAGATAACAACACAGATACCATTCTCATTTATGCATTTTATTAAATTGTATTACATTTTATTAAATTGTATTACATTTTATTAATTCAATTAATTCGATTTTTTTTTGTTTCATCTGAGAGTTCCAGGGTCTTCTCTGAATACCTTGAAGGCCCTGACGCTTCACCACTGGTACTGGTATTTATTTATCCATTTATTTATTTGTATATAAATAATATATATTGTATTTATTTTTATACTTTTATGTATGCATGGTGTAACTTGCTGCGGCCAACAACTTCACCAAAACATCATAAGAAAGTCAGGGGGAGAGTTAAAGCTCTATAGTTATCATGTATCTCTAATTATGATTCAGAAATTCAAATTTTACCAGTAAGTTTATTGAATTAATTGAATGCAGAGAAACAAATGTCACTTTGTGTGTACAGGTATGTGACCATTAAAGAGGATTCTATCCTCCACATTTAGATCTTTAGGATTTCTTCCTGGTATTTCTGTAACTACCTGTCCCGCTTCTTGTAGAACTGGTACCGAGGCCTCGTCCAGTCAGTACCCGTGGACCAGAGGACAGCCAGCATCTTGTACATCGACTACGGCAACATGGAGGCCGTTCCCCTGGCCCGCATCAGACCTCTGTCTCCGAACATCCAGCCCATCCCTCCCTGCGTAAGAGCCGTCGTGTTGAAGTCACAACTCCTTTTTACACCCAGCAGCTTTGTTGATGGCTGTCAAGAATTTGAACAATTGTAAAAATTACATTTGTAAAACCCACCTGTCCATGACTCAAAACGTATTTAAAAATGTGGGGGGGGGGGGAAATCATCACCTACCATTGATGGACGTGCTCTGGAGGCTCTTGGCTCTGGAGACCCGAACCATTTAGTCAATTGAAGGCTCAATCAAACCCCAAAACGCCATCAGGTGGTCATAGCTTGGAAATGTATTTACAAAAAGACATATACATCATGTCAGTCATTAATTAACAAAGTAAATACAATCATACACGGTCACCAAAATAGCAAAATAGTACCTCAGGAGCTGTAGTTTTGCTAGTTGGAAGTAAACAAATATACCGGAAGCGATTTACTCGTTTAATTTGAAGCCGGAAGTCCTTCACACAGCTTAGTGCATATAGCCCATTGCAATTGTTATTGTTCTACAAGTTGCAGTTGCAGGTGACTGATGAGATTTGTCGTGTTAAAACTGGGGGTTCCAAACATGTACTTGAGTAAACGGGTACTCGTCAGGCAAACCATACAACGATTAAATTGTAATTGAAAATGGTTTTGTGGAATTTTTTCCGACATCTTATAAATACGTTTTATGTTATGTTTTTGTATTTTACTTAAGTTTTGAAGCAGGATATACAATTAAATAGCCCAAAATAAAGCCTCTGCCCTTGCATATTGTTGTTGAGACTAAAATAGGTACATTTTCGAACATTTAGGGGCTGCCCAGCGTAAGTTTTACTATAATAACCCACCAGGATCGTCCCAACATCAAAATGTATACACCCTTATGAGTCCGTGTGCCGGGCGGTGTAAACCTATGGAGGGTTAAAACAGCCCAAACTAAATATAGAAATAAAGTAATCAATATCTATACAACTAAATGCTTAAAGAAATGAATGAAGACAAAAATAAATAATGTAGTGCTTTATCGTATTATATTTGATTTATTTATCCATTTATTTATTTGTATATAAATAATATATATTGTATTTATTTTTATACTTTTATGTATGCATGGTGTAACTTGCTGCGGCCAACAACTTCACCAAAACATCATAAGAAAGTCAGGGGGAGAGTTAAAGCTCTATAGTTATCATGTATCTCTAATTATGATTCAGAAATTCAAATTTTACCAGTAAGTTTATTGAATTAATTGAATGCAGAGAAACAAATGTCACTTTGTGTGTACAGGTATGTGACCATTAAAGAGGATTCTATCCTCCACATTTAGATCTTTAGGATTTCTTCCTGGTATTTCTGTAACTACCTGTCCCGCTTCTTGTAGAACTGGTACCGAGGCCTCGTCCAGTCAGTACCCGTGGACCAGAGGACAGCCAGCATCTTGTACATCGACTACGGCAACATGGAGGCCGTTCCCCTGGCCCGCATCAGACCTCTGTCTCCGAACATCCAGCCCATCCCTCCCTGCGTAAGAGCCGTCGTGTTGAAGTCACAACTCCTTTTTACACCCAGCAGCTTTGTTGATGGCTGTCAAGAATTTGAACAATTGTAAAAATTACATTTGTAAAACCCACCTGTCCATGACTCAAAACGTATTTAAAAATGTGGGGGGGGGGGGAAATCATAGAAAGTCAGACTAAAAGTTGGCCATTTTCATTATCCAACAAATATTTTTTCTTGATTTCCTGTTTGGAACCGTCATGGTTTCACTCCACTGCACTCCTATCCTGTGATAGGCTACGGAGTGCTGTGTCGCCGGGGTTGTGCTGGTGACGGGCATCTGGACAGAAGAATGCTCTTTGGCCGCCAAGCTGCAGCTGCTGGGTGGGAGGGTGGTGACCCTCCATGTGCTGGGCGTGGTGCACAGTGAGAGGGTTCATGTGGTGGACCTAATGCTCTCTTTATGTGAGTACTGTTCTGGACCACATAGTAAGCTTTATTGAAATGTTAGCCTACTAATTTGGGTTCTAACTTAACCTTGTTCTACTAACTAGCGTGTCAACTTAACCTCGTTCTACTAATCTGTCTAATAGCCATGTTTTAGAGCTTGTCTCAGAGTCATTACATTACATTAGTCATTTAGCAGACGCTTTTGCACTACAATAGTGCATTCAACAAAGGCAGGTAAGAGAACAATTTGTCTCCAGAAGTCAAAAGTGCATTTCATGTCTCCAAGAACTAAACTAGTGCTCAGGCAAAGTACAATAAAACAATAGAACAATATCTAACTAAGAAGCAAAATATCAACTTAGTAAGACGCTAGTACACAAGAAAAGCTAGAAATCCACTCTGTTTTGCACTTGCAGTGGTTCTAAACACAAGCAGCGGAGAGTTTACAAAGACTTTTCCAATATTGAATTATTTCTTAATGTTTAGAGTTCCTGGTTGAAGATGAGGTTGTTTATATATTTTTTTTAACCTTGTGCCTGAAGCCAAGCGAGAGTGTAGAGCCTGCAAATATTATCAGATTGGTGCTACATAAACCGGCAAGGTATGTAGCACCTAACGGCTTCGGATTGGATGCCATAATACGAATATTCATGTTAACCTCTGTACAAAGTACGGTTTCATTTAGAAGTCTACACCAGCAAATGTGTGGATAACGAGGACAAGGAGGAAGAGAGACACATTTTAGTGCATTTTTGTGTTCCAATGGCTGCTACTTCTGTGGCTGTGGAGCCCTCAGAGTGGTGGAGTGACGTGAATGGCTGAATGACAGACAGGTTTCATCACCGTGTCCCTCCACTGACTCCATCCACTGACTCCATCCTCCATCAAAGCGCTCCTCCGTGTTTGTAATCACGGAGTGATGGCGATCTAGAGCAGTGTTTCTCTAGAGGTGGGAGGCGCAGGCAGGCCACAGGGAGATCGTGGGGGACAGGATAGTTTCAAAGTATTGTAGTCGGGGGGGCACGCTCGGTCACACACTGTAAAAACATAGCACAGGCAGAAGGACAGTGATGCATGTGTTTCACACAAGAGCTGTGAAGGAAGGACTTGTCCCTGTGTGTGCGCTAGGTGTCAAACTTTAAAGTCGCCGTGCATGAACTGACCGAGCCGCTGTGAACACACGCATGAGCCAAGAAAATGGATTTGGGCCACTTTAGCTTGTGAACAAGGGGAAGAACAAAAAAAAAAAAAAACATTTTTGATTCTAATAACTGCTTCCTATAAATGGCTTTTAGTGTGCCACTTGGGTAGAGCACATAACCTGATTGATTTAAAGTCGGCACACAGGGATTTTCTTCGTTTTCAGACAAACAAAGGTGTGTGTCTGTCCTTCTAGGCAAGCTGAGCACGTTCCTTGTTGACAATGGATATGCAACATATGAAGATGTTGCTGCAAAGCCTACTGAAAAATATATAAGTAAGTATTGATTTCAAAGAATATTACTGTTGGAGAAGATTTCAGTGTGATTTTGCTTGTGAGTAGGTGTTGACAGACTGGTTCATACCTTTTAAAAAGGTTTAGCCAGTGGTGGGGGTTTGAAACCATTATCATATCTTACTGATACAGCCATATCAAATGTGAGTTAAACTGTTCAAGAGCCATGAGAGAATTGTACACTGACACTGACTGTTCTGTGTAACTAACTATCTACTAGATTCAGGATTTTTATATGCCATTTGATTTTCCATATGCAACAAGTACAATGAAATGCTTACGCCCCATTCCCTCCCGCAGTATGCATATTCTAAAACACTACTATGAAATAAAAATATTGTACACAATAATAATAACAATAAATTGACTGATGTACATTTGTTGAATTGTTGAATTGTGCAAAAAGCATTTTAAAGTGCCAGTAGTGCAGCAGCATCATGAATACTGTGCAGATCAGTGCAGTGGCTGTAATGAGTCCAGAAAGTCCAGCAAATGTATGATAGTGTAATCTAATTTAGATGACAATCTTATGATAGTTGCAGCACTTCCAGCAGTTCAGTAGGCGCATTGCCTGTGGATAAAACCGGTCCTTGAACCTGGTAGTCCTTGTGTGGATGCTACACTACTGTATTGCATCAACAACATAATACTTAGTTGCATGTTTTTTTTTTCCACCACATTTTTTTAATTTGCAGTACTTGTACAGAGGGCTTTTGCAATATGTCCATATACTCTACATTAGTTTGCCAATATTTAGCAATTTAAATCATAATTTACTTTTTAAAATCATTTATATTTTCTATTGTGTATTAAAAGTGACCGTGAGGATTGCTGGAACAATTTTGTTGTACTTGTGCCATGACTACAAAGGGATCCTGAATTGTGATTGTTTCTCAGATTGCCTGGTCAGCGCGTCGCTGGAGAACTTCAAGCGCCTGTCCATTGGGAAGGACGACAACAGTGAGGCCCGGCCCCCAGAGCCTCTGACCCAGGGGGTGGGAGACTGCTTCTCCGTCTTGGTCATCCAGGTCCACTCCCCTGGCCACATGATCTGCCAGAAGGTGGACAACGCCGGTGAGTACTAGCTCACTCTCACAGTGGCGCTGGGACAGTCTTTCTTGAGTACTAGCTAACCCTCACAGTAGAGCTGGGGACAGTCTTTATTAAGTACTAGCTTACCCTCACAGTGGAGCTGGGACAGTCTTTATTGAGTACTAGCTAACCCTCACAGCAGATCTGGGGACAGTCTTTATTGAGTACTAGCTAACCCTCACAGCAGATCTGGGGACAGTCTTTATTGAGCACTAGCTAGCCCTCACAGTGGAGGTGGGACAGTCTTTCCTGAGTACTAGCAAACACTCATCAAATTTTTCCTCAAGTTTGTCCTCATGCCTCTCTAAAGGCCCCGTCACACCAGAATGTTCTGGTCAGCATTTGAGGAATCGTCGGTAATCGTCGTGATCGGCGGAGAACGCTGGTCCGAAAATAAAGTTTTGAACATGCACAAAAGTTCTCATGGAGACCAGCGTTCTTCAACGTTTAACGTTAAACGCTGGAGAACGCTGGAGAACGTTCGTGGAACGTTGTACTAACGTTCGCCGGCGTTGCACGCGTTGGGCTATTGTTAGTCAGTCGTTACCCTTGCGTTACTTGGTTGTTATTAATCGTTCACAGTCTTTGCTTTGCAGTGAACGACTCACTGGTACTCATCCCACATGGTGTGCCTCTGTCTGGATGAGAGATGGAGTGTGTGTGGGGGTCAGGACCAGTGCTTTTAGTCATACACTCATCCCACATGGTGTGCCTATTTTCGGATTGGAGATGGAGTACAGACGACATGGAGATGGAGATGGAGTTTAGCAGTAGCCCCCCTGTGACGTCCATGGGTGGGTCATTAACATTGTTATCATGTTTGTAAACATCAGGTTAGTATATGTTATATTTGTTATTTGTATTTGATGTGTGTCACCGTTGTATTGGCCCCTTTTTTGTTTCTCCTTCCCAGGTGCCGCCCGTCTCTCCTCTAGAGAGCGCTGATTGCCTGATGAGTGGCGGCTGTCGGCAATCAGCCTCGAGGGACGGGTGGATAAAGCCTGCCATGTGACACCCATCCGGGCGCCTCATTGTGTCATTGCCACTGACCAGAGTGGAGTGTGGAGGTTGCCTGTTGTTTGCCACTGTGTGTGGATGCGATGCTATGTTGTGTTGTTGTGGGTTTGATTCCCCATGGTTAATAAATATAATTTACTTTTGTAACGAACGCCTTGTCTAATTCCTGCCGGGACCTGTGCTTAGAAGCGCTCACTGGACGGGTTGGCTTCACAACCGCCCGGTCCAGGTGTAATTTGTTTGGTCATCAGACCTTTGGTTGTGACATGGGGGCTCGTTCCTTTGCCCAATTGTAGAGTTCCATGTGTTGTATCTGACATGTGGGCTTGTCGATTGGAGCGTGTCAGGTAGGTTTGCGTTTTTCGTTGGTAAATTGTATTGTTGTGTTTCCGTGCTGCGCGTTGTTTAGGTTGTAATTCGTTCCTGTGTTGTCAACCTAACCAATTTTGATTTTATGCCACATAGGTAACGGGTGGATTCGCCTGGTTGGTTAGGGGGAGGGGGGCGTCGCGTCGTGTACCCCGGTGGAGTGCGCAATGATATCGGTAAGCGACTGAAGATATGTGTAGCCCTCATCCCGCTAGGTTAGTTGGGATAGTTAGAGTGAAAACCAGGTGGTCCTAGTTAGTTGGTTAGGAACCGACATTTGTTGTTTTTTGTTAGTAGTAGATGTGATAATTTAAATCAGATTGGTTAGTTGGTATAAAAAGGAACGTGGCTATTTGAATGTGTTGTGGTCGCGCACAGATTATTTTGTAGGAGAGTACCCTCCGTTTTTTGTGGTAACGTGTGAGGACTCTGTTGCGTAGTCATTTTTCTGTGGTAGAGGAGATGGCTATGGCAGCGTTTAATTTGGATGCCTTTTTGGCTGACCCTACTGTAGAACAGGTAGATGGCTGCAAAAAGGCAGAATTATGGATAATTGCCAAACATTATGGTATTTCTGTCCAGAGTTCGTTAAGCAAAGCTGAATTGAAGGCAGCTGTGCTGTCTGGATTATTGGACCAGGAGGCATTCAGCTTGCCCATGACCCAGGAGGTTGAGACGGAGGACATCACGCTCGGCGATGATTCTGGTGGGTCTCCCGCAGGTGTTCTTAGCCCAAAGGGTGGGGCTATTTCAAAAAGAGCTGCCACTGCCAAGATTCCCGCTGTATTTATCACGAAGCTCGACCTCTTGAAGGGGTACTGGCAGGTTCCCCTGACAGAGCGAGCCTCGGATATTTCGGCGTTCGTTACACCGGACCACTTTCTGCAGTACACCGTCATGCCCTTCGGGATGAGAAATGCACCGGCCACGTTCCAACGACTGATGCATCTGGTGTTGGGGGATGTGCCTAAGTGCAACGTGTACTTAGATGATGTAGTGGTGTACTCCGACACATGGGCGGAGCACATTGCTAGCTTACGGGTGGTATTTGCACGTTTAGCGGAGGCGTCGTTGACTCTGAACCTCGCTAAATGTGAATTTGGTAAAGCCACTGTGACCTACTTGGGCAAACAGGTGGGACATGGACAGGTCCGCCCAGTTGACGCGAAGGTCACAGCGGTTCTTGCGTATCCAGCCCCCCCCACTAGGCGCGAGCTTCGTCGCTTCCTGGGAATGGCTGGATACTACCGTTGTTTTTGTCTGAACTTTTCGGTGGCGGTAGCTCCGCTCACCTCGTTATGTAGTCCTATTGTGCCGTTTGTGTGGACCACGGAATGTCAGTGCGCCTTTGAGACTGCAAAATCCCTTTTGTGCAGTGCCCCTGTTCTAGCAGCCCCTGACTTTGCTCGTCCTTTTCAGCTGGAGGTGGAGCGAGTGCTGCTGGGGCTGAGCTGTGCTGTTACAGGAGGGAGACGTGCAGCACCCGGTTTGCTACTTCTCTGTGAAGTTCAAGCATCATCAGCTTAACTATTCCACCATCGAGAAGGAGACGCTGGCGATGCTCCTCGCCCTCCAACATTTTGAGGTGTACGTGGGGTCCAGCTCCATTCCGGTGTTGGTTTACACGGACCACAATCCGTTGGTGTTTTTAGCCCAGATGTACAACAGCAATCAGCGATTGATGCGTTGGGCCCTACTGGTGCGGGGCTACAATATTGTCATACGCCACAAAAAGGGCGTGGACAATGTTGTGTCCGATGCCTTGTCCAGAGGGTAGGTCTGGGGGTACTAATCGGATGTTGGTTCATAGGTAACAATGTTTTGCTCACCCAATGGGTTCGCTTCTATGGGGGGAGGTGTGACGTCCATGGGTGGGTCATTAACATTGTTATCATGTTTGTAAACATCAGGTTAGTATATGTTATATTTGTTATTTGTATTTGATGTGTGTCACCGTTGTATTGGCCCCTTTTTTGTTTCTCCTTCCCAGGTGCCGCCCGTCTCTCTAGAGAGCGCTGATTGCCTGATGAGTGGCGGCTGTCGGCAATCAGCCTCAATAGGACGGGTGGATAAAGCCCGCCATGTGACACCCATCCGGGCGCCTCATTGTGTCATTGCCACTGACCAGAGTGGAGTGTGGAGGTTGCCTGTTGTTTGCCACTGTGTGTGGATGCGATGCTATGTTGTGTTGTTGTGGGTTTGATTCCCCATGGTTAATAAATATAATTTACTTTTGTAACGAACGCCTTGTCTAATTCCTGCCGGGACCTGTGCTTAGAAGCGCTCACTGGACGGGTTGGCTTCACAACCGCCCGGTCCAGGTGTAATTTGTTTGGTCATCAGACCTTTGGTTGTGACATGGGGGCTCGTTCCTTTGCCCAATTGTAGAGTTCCATGTGTTGTATCTGACATGTGGGCTTGTCGATTGGAGCGTGTCAGGTAGGTTTGCGTTTTTCGTTGGTAAATTGTATTGTTGTGTTTCCGTGCTGCGCGTTGTTTAGGTTGTAATTCGTTCCTGTGTTGTCAACCTAACCAATTTTGATTTTATGCCACATAGGTAACGGGTGGATTCGCCTGGTTGGTTAGGGGGAGGGGGGCGTCGCGTCGTGTACCCCGGTGGAGTGCGCAATGATATCGGTAAGCGACTGAAGATATGTGTAGCCCTCATCCCGCTAGGTTAGTTGGGATAGTTAGAGTGAAAACCAGGTGGTCCTAGTTAGTTGGTTAGGAACCGACATTTGTTGTTTTTTGTTAGTAGTAGATGTGATAATTTAAATCAGATTGGTTAGTTGGTATAAAAAGGAACGTGGCTATTTGAATGTGTTGTGGTCGCGCACAGATTATTTTGTAGGAGAGTACCCTCCGTTTTTTGTGGTAACGTGTGAGGACTCTGTTGCGTAGTCATTTTTCTGTGGTAGAGGAGATGGCTATGGCAGCGTTTAATTTGGACGCCTTTTTGGCTGACCCTACTGTAGAACAGGTAGATGGCTGCAAAAAGGCAGAATTATGGATAATTGCCAAACATTATGGTATTTCTGTCCAGAGTTCGTTAAGCAAAGCTGAATTGAAGGCAGCTGTGCTGTCTGGATTATTGGACCAGGAGGCATTCAGCTTGCCCATGACCCAGGAGGTTGAGACGGAGGACATCACGCTCGGCGATGATTCTGGTGGGTCTCCCGCAGGTGTTCTTAGCCCAAAGGGTGGGGCTATTTCAAAAAGAGCTGCCACTGCCAAGATTCCCGCTGTATTTATCACGAAGCTCGACCTCTTGAAGGGGTACTGGCAGGTTCCCCTGACAGAGCGAGCCTCGGATATTTCGGCGTTCGTTACACCGGACCACTTTCTGCAGTACACCGTCATGCCCTTCGGGATGAGAAATGCACCGGCCACGTTCCAACGACTGATGCATCTGGTGTTGGGGGATGTGCCTAAGTGCAACGTGTACTTAGATGATGTAGTGGTGTACTCCGACACATGGGCGGAGCACATTGCTAGCTTACGGGTGGTATTTGCACGTTTAGCGGAGGCGTCGTTGACTCTGAACCTCGCTAAATGTGAATTTGGTAAAGCCACTGTGACCTACTTGGGCAAACAGGTGGGACATGGACAGGTCCGCCCAGTTGACGCGAAGGTCACAGCGGTTCTTGCGTATCCAGCCCCCCCCACTAGGCGCGAGCTTCGTCGCTTCCTGGGAATGGCTGGATACTACCGTTGTTTTTGTCTGAACTTTTCGGTGGCGGTAGCTCCGCTCACCTCGTTATGTAGTCCTATTGTGCCGTTTGTGTGGACCACGGAATGTCAGTGCGCCTTTGAGACTGCAAAATCCCTTTTGTGCAGTGCCCCTGTTCTAGCAGCCCCTGACTTTGCTCGTCCTTTTCAGCTGGAGGTGGAGCGAGTGCTGCTGGGGCTGAGCTGTGCTGTTACAGGAGGGAGACGTGCAGCACCCGGTTTGCTACTTCTCTGTGAAGTTCAAGCATCATCAGCTTAACTATTCCACCATCGAGAAGGAGACGCTGGCGATGCTCCTCGCCCTCCAACATTTTGAGGTGTACGTGGGGTCCAGCTCCATTCCGGTGTTGGTTTACACGGACCACAATCCGTTGGTGTTTTTAGCCCAGATGTACAACAGCAATCAGCGATTGATGCGTTGGGCCCTACTGGTGCGGGGCTACAATATTGTCATACGCCACAAAAAGGGCGTGGACAATGTTGTGTCCGATGCCTTGTCCAGAGGGTAGGTCTGGGGGTACTAATCGGATGTTGGTTCATAGGTAACAATGTTTTGCTCACCCAATGGGTTCGCTTCTATGGGGGGAGGTGTGACGTCCATGGGTGGGTCATTAACATTGTTATCATGTTTGTAAACATCAGGTTAGTATATGTTATATTTGTTATTTGTATTTGATGTGTGTCACCGTTGTATTGGCCCCTTTTTTGTTTCTCCTTCCCAGGTGCCGCCCGTCTCTCTAGAGAGCGCTGATTGCCTGATGAGTGGCGGCTGTCGGCAATCAGCCTCAATAGGACGGGTGGATAAAGCCCGCCATGTGACACCCATCCGGGCGCCTCATTGTGTCATTGCCACTGACCAGAGTGGAGTGTGGAGGTTGCCTGTTGTTTGCCACTGTGTGTGGATGCGATGCTATGTTGTGTTGTTGTGGGTTTGATTCCCCATGGTTAATAAATATAATTTACTTTTGTAACGAACGCCTTGTCTAATTCCTGCCGGGACCTGTGCTTAGAAGCGCTCACTGGACGGGTTGGCTTCACAACCGCCCGGTCCAGGTGTAATTTGTTTGGTCATCAGACCTTTGGTTGTGACATGGGGGCTCGTTCCTTTGCCCAATTGTAGAGTTCCATGTGTTGTATCTGACATGTGGGCTTGTCGATTGGAGCGTGTCAGGTAGGTTTGCGTTTTTCGTTGGTAAATTGTATTGTTGTGTTTCCGTGCTGCGCGTTGTTTAGGTTGTAATTCGTTCCTGTGTTGTCAACCTAACCAATTTTGATTTTATGCCACATAGGTAACGGGTGGATTCGCCTGGTTGGTTAGGGGGAGGGGGGCGTCGCGTCGTGTACCCCGGTGGAGTGCGCAATGATATCGGTAAGCGACTGAAGATATGTGTAGCCCTCATCCCGCTAGGTTAGTTGGGATAGTTAGAGTGAAAACCAGGTGGTCCTAGTTAGTTGGTTAGGAACCGACATTTGTTGTTTTTTGTTAGTAGTAGATGTGATAATTTAAATCAGATTGGTTAGTTGGTATAAAAAGGAACGTGGCTATTTGAATGTGTTGTGGTCGCGCACAGATTATTTTGTAGGAGAGTACCCTCCGTTTTTTGTGGTAACGTGTGAGGACTCTGTTGCGTAGTCATTTTTCTGTGGTAGAGGAGATGGCTATGGCAGCGTTTAATTTGGACGCCTTTTTGGCTGACCCTACTGTAGAACAGGTAGATGGCTGCAAAAAGGCAGAATTATGGATAATTGCCAAACATTATGGTATTTCTGTCCAGAGTTCGTTAAGCAAAGCTGAATTGAAGGCAGCTGTGCTGTCTGGATTATTGGACCAGGAGGCATTCAGCTTGCCCATGACCCAGGAGGTTGAGACGGAGGACATCACGCTCGGCGATGATTCTGGTGGGTCTCCCGCAGGTGTTCTTAGCCCAAAGGGTGGGGCTATTTCAAAAAGAGCTGCCACTGCCAAGATTCCCGCTGTATTTATCACGAAGCTCGACCTCTTGAAGGGGTACTGGCAGGTTCCCCTGACAGAGCGAGCCTCGGATATTTCGGCGTTCGTTACACCGGACCACTTTCTGCAGTACACCGTCATGCCCTTCGGGATGAGAAATGCACCGGCCACGTTCCAACGACTGATGCATCTGGTGTTGGGGGATGTGCCTAAGTGCAACGTGTACTTAGATGATGTAGTGGTGTACTCCGACACATGGGCGGAGCACATTGCTAGCTTACGGGTGGTATTTGCACGTTTAGCGGAGGCGTCGTTGACTCTGAACCTCGCTAAATGTGAATTTGGTAAAGCCACTGTGACCTACTTGGGCAAACAGGTGGGACATGGACAGGTCCGCCCAGTTGACGCGAAGGTCACAGCGGTTCTTGCGTATCCAGCCCCCCCCACTAGGCGCGAGCTTCGTCGCTTCCTGGGAATGGCTGGATACTACCGTTGTTTTTGTCTGAACTTTTCGGTGGCGGTAGCTCCGCTCACCTCGTTATGTAGTCCTATTGTGCCGTTTGTGTGGACCACGGAATGTCAGTGCGCCTTTGAGACTGCAAAATCCCTTTTGTGCAGTGCCCCTGTTCTAGCAGCCCCTGACTTTGCTCGTCCTTTTCAGCTGGAGGTGGAGCGAGTGCTGCTGGGGCTGAGCTGTGCTGTTACAGGAGGGAGACGTGCAGCACCCGGTTTGCTACTTCTCGGTGAAGTTCAAGCATCATCAGCTTAACTATTCCACCATCGAGAAGGAGACGCTGGCGATGCTCCTCGCCCTCCAACATTTTGAGGTGTACGTGGGGTCCAGCTCCATTCCGGTGTTGGTTTACACGGACCACAATCCGTTGGTGTTTTTAGCCCAGATGTACAACAGCAATCAGCGATTGATGCGTTGGGCCCTACTGGTGCGGGGCTACAATATTGTCATACGCCACAAAAAGGGCGTGGACAATGTTGTGTCCGATGCCTTGTCCAGAGGGTAGGTCTGGGGGTACTAATCGGATGTTGGTTCATAGGTAACAATGTTTTGCTCACCCAATGGGTTCGCTTCTATGGGGGGAGGTGTGACGTCCATGGGTGGGTCATTAACATTGTTATCATGTTTGTAAACATCAGGTTAGTATATGTTATATTTGTTATTTGTATTTGATGTGTGTCACCGTTGTATTGGCCCCTTTTTTGTTTCTCCTTCCCAGGTGCCGCCCGTCTCTCCTCTAGAGAGCGCTGATTGCCTGATGAGTGGCGGATGTCGGCAATCAGCCTCGTTAGGACGGGTGGATAAAGCCTGCCATGTGACACCCATCCGGGCGCCTCATTGTGTCATTGCCACCGACCAGAGTGGAGTGTGGAGGTTGCCTGTTGTTTGCCACTGTGTGTGGATGCGATGCTATGTTGTGTTGTTGTGGGTTTGATTCCCCATGGTTAATAAATATAATTTACTTTTGTAACGAACGCCTTGTCTAATTCCTGCCAGGACCTGTGCTTAGAAGCGCTCACTGGACGGGTTGGCTTCACAACCGCCCGGTCCAGGTGTAATTTGTTTGGTCATCAGACCTTTGGTTGTGACACCCCCTCACACGCTTTTTTCCTCTTGGTGGCATGATGTGCACTGTTCAATATCCAGAAGAACTGTCACGGTTACGGTGGTTGACGGGGGGCGTGGCCAAGCCACGTGCGCTGGCGGCGCACACACACCTGTCAGCAATTGCGTGGCTGATTGCTAATCCCCTCACCTGGGGTCTATAGACCCTGGCTTCCCGCTACCCCGGGGTTAGGTCGTACGTCAAACTTTGTTCATGTTACGTCGTACATTCTGGACGGAATCGCCACGCTGATGTCGGAGATCCAGATTCTTTGCCTATCCCGCGTTATGCCGGTCTATACGAGCTCTCCGGTAATTATAATTACCTGTCTGGTACTTGTCGCTATTCCGACCTCCCGGTATCTAGACTTCTCGCTCGTCCCTGATCATCCGCCTGTCTGGTACCTGTCGCTACTCGACCTCCCGGTACCCAGACTCCTCTCCCGTCCCGGACTACTTGCCGGTCTACTACCTGCCGGTACTCCGCGGATCGACCTCCCGGTACCCAGACCCCTGGACTGTCCCTGATCACTCTCTTGTGTTGTGTTTGCTTGAAATAAAGCTTTATGTTATAGCTCCACTGTGTCTTGGTCTGCGTTCTGGGTCCCACCGAACAATCCACTCGTGAGAAGAACTGAATCCACTGTGATTTCCCTGCGTTTTATACCCGTTTGAACATGCAACCCACACGCCAGCAACACGCTAGTCTGTCGATAGTCACACGCTCAACACGCTCGTCTAACGTTGACTAATCGTAGTCGCGTGCCAGTGACACGTCAGCACACTTTAATCATTTTCAGGGGTGTCTTACTTGGTCGCTGGTACACGCTCCTCATGCGTTTAGTCACACGCTCCTCATGCGTTTAGTCACACGCTCCTCATGCGTTAGTCACACGTTAGTCATGCGTTAGTCACACGCCAGATGTGTCCACCTCCCCTAGAACGCTCGAAAATTGAACGATTAGAACGCAGACCAGAATGTTATGGTGTGACGGGGCCTTAATGCGGGGAATTCCCCCTCAGCTGGGTGTGACAGTATTAAATGTGTTTCAGGCGTCATCCAGGAACTTCAGATGAACCTCAGGGATCACTGCAGTCAGGTCCCAGTGAGCTTGAACTTCAGACCGGCCCCCGGCACCGTCTGCTGCTCCAAGTTCTCAGGTGAACCCTGTGTTACCTCCAGCGCTAGCTGTTGGTAACCCTCCATCGCTAGCTGTCAATTAGTCTTGATTACTAGCTTTTACCCTCCATCGATAGCTGTCAGTTAGGCTCGCCAACAAGCTGTTATCCTGTTTATCGCTAGCTGACGGTTAGCCTCGATCACTAGCTTTTACCCTCCACCGCTAGCTGTCAGTTAGGCTCCATCACTGGCTATTACCCTGTTCATCGCTAGCTGTCAATTGCCCTGTTCATCGCTAGCTGTCAGTTACCCTGTTTATTGCTAGCTGTCAGCCAGTTTATTTCTAGCAGTCAGTTAGCCTGTTCATTGCTAGCTGTCAGTAAGCCTGTTCATCGCTAGCTATCAGTTAGTCTTAATCACTAGCTGTTACCCTGTTTATCGCTAGCTGCCAGTTTTTCTTGATCACTAGCGCCACCGCTAACCTAAGTTGGCCTCCATCACAAGCCGTTTCTTGCTATGTTCTGTTTCGTCTGTTTTATGGCCAGATGACAACCAGTGGTACCGGGCCCAAGTTCTGGCATACTCCTCGGAGGACCGGGTCTGCGTGGGCTACATAGACTTCGGAAACTCTGAGGAGGTGGAGCTGGATCGCCTGCGGCCCCTGAGCGCCGCCCTGCTGGCACAGCCCATGCAGGCAATCCCCTGTGCCCTGGCAGGTACTGGAGTAAAAACAACCTTATATGTA